>RJWM01023961.1:0-31363 GCA_004363535.1 Dasyprocta punctata | reverse complement strand
TAGTCTTGAACCAACTCTCCCTCACCCCCTCAATAGAAAAAAGTAGGAAAGGGGAAAACAAATAGCTGTATCAGAGTATAGTTGTGCTGGGCATTGTGCAATAGGGTTTAAGCAGAAGATTAACTGAACTAAAATGGCCTAATGGTTGTAGTTAATGAGTAAGAACTGGAGTACTAGGGCTCTATTTTGCCAGTAATTGGTCTACTCAGGTGCCCCAGCCTGTCTGTGTGCTGATAAGGAAAAAACTAATTCTGCTGCCTGCAGTTATAACATTGTGTATGAGAGTTTACGCCCTAGAGGAGAGGGTTCCATTTTAATATTACTGCCATTCTAGTACCACCAGTTGATTAAGCGAGGGAACATCTAATCATAGAGAACAATATGATGTTTGGGTTTGGATTTTCTTCTGTTGCAACCTCAATTCCTTTAGGAATATAAAATCGCATTTCTCTCATTACTAGAAGTATGCTTTTGACTTTTTGCAGGCAGATTCCATACATCAAGACAATGACTTTTAGCCAGGCGTGGTGGTGCACGCCTTTAATCCCAGCACTCAGTAGACCGAGGTAGGAGGAGCGTTGTGAGTTCAAGGCCAGTTTGGGCTACAACGTGAGCACAAGGCCGGTCTGAGCTACATAGGGCAACTCTGCCTCAAAAAACTAGGGCTGGGAGTTTGACTCAGTGGCTTAAGCACCTGACTGGCAGGCGTGAACCTGTGCTGCAAAAAAAAAAAAAGAAGACAGTGACTTTTTTCCTCCTGGTTTTGTTTTGGTTGTGGTGGAGATTGTGGTTTTATTTTTTGTTTTGTGGTCCTGAGAATTGAACCCAGAGATATTCAACCACTGAGCTCTACTCAGTATTTTTTTTTTTTAAATAAAGTCTAACTAAATTTTTCTTTAGATAAAGCTTAGCTAAATTGACCAGGCTAGTCTCAAACTTGAAATCCTCCAGCCCCAGCCTTCTGAGTACCTGGGATTATAAGTGTGTGCCACCATTTTTGTTTTCACTCCTATTGTTGTTATTTTTTAATTTATCCAAACCTTTTTAGTCAACACCTATGGTCTGATAGTTGAATTTTCTTTTGTCTTTTCTTTTGTTTTCTTTCTTTCTTTCTTTTTTTTTTTTTTTTTTTTTTTTTTTTTTTTTTTTTTTTTTTTTTTTTTTTTTTTTTTTTTTTTTTTTTTTTTTTTTTTTTTTTTTTTTTTTTTTTTTTTTTTTCTGTCTTTTTGAGACGGGTTCTCACTATGCAGTTCAGGCTGGCCTTGAGCTCACTTTGTAGCCCAGGCTGGTCTCAAACTCTCAGTGATCCTCCTGCCTCAGCCTCCTGAGTGCTGGCATTACAGGTGTGTACCACCACACCTGGCTTTTTCATAGTTGAATTTTCTTATGAAATTCTCTTTCATTGTGGTGTGATTACACTAAGTGAGACATGAATTGCATTCCACTTAATGGTATTGACTGAGCTGCCCTCGCACCTTGAATCTGAAATTTAAACAACAAAGCAGGGAAAACTTACCAGAAGAGGGAAAATGAAGTGTTGGGTGGGTACAATAGATTCAAAAGATTCCTCTATATGAATATTCTTTATGACAAAAATTTAACAGTTCAGATTATGTATGCATCTTTTAATTCAATATAAATGTCAACCAATTCACATTGTAAAATAATATTGTATGTAGTCAATATTACATGATAATTTACCTATAAATTTTAGCTTCAGGAAAAGAATTTGGCTTCAGGAAGAAATAGCAAACAAACTCAAGAGTTTGATATTATAATCATTATAAACATGAAATTTTATTTCTTTCATTTTAATTTTGAAATAAAAATATTACATCCCCTTTTTCATAGTAAATTATCCATTTCTTCTTGTGTGTGTTAGATACAAAACAGTATAATTTCTATCCAGTGAACGTTCAGACATTTGACCAGGTGTGTTGTTGCTTTGCTTTGCTCCCTTGACCTTCCTACTGGTCATGGATGATCATCCTGACCACATTCCTCAAAGATTATTCCAAACTCAAAACAGCTAAGGATTTTTTTTCCCCTTATTTGACCTTTTCCTGTACAATTTACTTGAGAAGAAACTGCCAGTTAATAAATGTCATGCTTTAGGAAGTAATTTTGATGAGAAAGGATTGGCACAGAGTGCTTCCTCAAATATATTTAAAACATAGTACTTTCTCCTCCATTTCTGGAGCTGAAATACTATCATTCCCAGCAGAGATCACAGTTCTTAACTGTCCAGACTGACTAGCTTCACCTCTGAGCCAGATGTTCTTCATTCCCCTCTGGACAGTCTTTCTGTTTCTGGCATGAGGATGGAGGTAGGGTAGTGGGGTGAGAGCTGGATGGATCCCAATCCTTTGCTCTCATTCTACTTTTGAATTCTCTTCTATTGAAAAGCTCTGCAGGGAAGACATTGTATTTAATCTGTCATAAACTGTATCCCATAACTAGAACGACGTAAGAGTAATTCAGAGCATGACTTAGAAGTCAGTTCCAGTTTGAACTCTTGCTCTAAGGGTTACTCTCTTGAGCAAGTGATTTACCACCGAATTTGGTAGCCCACACCTTTAATCCCTGGAAGGTTGAGGCAGGGGGATCAAAAGTTTGAGCCCACCTGAGGAATTTAGCTAGACTCTGTCTTAAAATAAAAAATAAAAAGAGGCTGAAAATATAGCTCAGCACAAAGTCCCTGGGTTCAATTCCAAGTACTACATATTAATCAATCAATCAGTCTATCTATCTGTCTATCTTACAATCTCTAAGACCCTCACTCTCTTACAAGTCAATTGGGGGTAAAAATAGTACCTACTTCATAGGTTTGTCATGAAGGTTAGTTACATGAACTAAATACTTAATGTCCAGCATCCAGTAAGCATCCAGTCAAGTTAACTATTATTAGCTCATTTCATATATCTAAACAGGGATGACTTTTCCCTTGTTGAGCAAGTGATCATACACCAAAAATAATAGGTGTTCCTCAGTTGAATATTTTTATCATCAACTATACTATTACTGGTTCCCTTTTGACTCTTATGATAACTGAAGAGTTGTGATCTGAGGCTGTGGATAAAGAGGATTGAGTTTACCATTCAGAGTATCTGCTGCAACTCTCTAGAAACCTGTGTCACACACAGTAGCAGTCTTCTGGCCCAGCTGAGCCTTCTGTGCATTTTATTGTTTTAGAAGAGATTATCAAGATTTGTGTCAGTAATTCAAATAAAAAGGCCCCTTTTTCCTTACACTTGAATTCAACTCTTGGTATTTTATTAGCAGGAATTTTTGGAGTCCAGCTAGCTTTGAATTAACCAATGGTCCTCATCTACCATCCCAACCCTCACCTTATGAGAGCACTACATACATTTTGAAGAACATAGATGTGCTTTAAAGTAAGAATGTACTTAGATATGCTTCAAAGCATAAGCAGTTACAGAACTTCCAAAACCCGGAAGTTCTTAAACTATTTGTCAAAGAGAAACTACCTCTGTCTCACAAAAGGAATGATTGAAGTATGCTCAGCTGTTTTAAGCTCTCAACAAATATACTTCTTTTGTAGATTTAGATAACTGCTTTGTTTACTGGAAACCAAAATGCACAAAGCTGTTATTTTGCCTGGTTGAAAAAGTAGAATACTTAGCCTTTATTTTTAAAGATATTTTCATTTCGTAAAAGCAGATAGTTGCTGTGTTGCAGAAGTGTGAATTTCATTTCCTGTCTGTGGTGTACCCCACTTATCCTGTCACTCAGACATTTTGTTTTAGGTTGTTCCCGTAATGTGAGTGAAACAGTGACCCACAGCAGGGTGACATGTGCACACTACGGATGTAACCAGAGACAAGGCTTGTGCAACAGACCACAAGAGAGCAATGCTTTATTTAAAGATGAAAACAAAACAAAACCTAGGCAGCCCTCCCAGACAGCATGCAAATTTTTAAAGTGGCATCTGTAGTCTTATTATGTTTTGTTTCTAGATGAAATATCCCAATACTATTTGGCAGGTTACCTCAGACATTTTATCAGCATAATGCCACTTTATTAAAGGACAAGACCAAGTCAGAAACTGACATTATAGAGGTGATTTTAAGTTTGTCAAGTAATTTATCATCAAAATTTTTTGTAATGTAATCCATAAGCTGCCAAATATATTGAATTCTCTAATGATTATTTTTTAGATATGAGACTTGTCCTAAATTATAATTCATGCTGTAGTGCTAGAATAGACAGGATTGTGGGAAAAAACCTTGGAACAAACTATCTGTCGCATTTCTTTTGAGTATCTAGTATATACCTTATATTATTTCCTCTGCTGAGGATACAGTGGTAAACAAAATAAAGGCCTTGTTCTTATGGTGGTTGTCTTCTGTTATATGACAATAACTGCAATCAAGAATACAAATGCATGATTATAATTTCAATTTATAATAAATATTCTTAAGGAAACAAAACAGAATAATAGGATAGAATTTGACTAGGGTAAGGGTATGGTGATACTATAGCTGAGACTTAAATAATTACAGTTTAGAAGGAAAATCTTCCAAGTAGAGAACAAAAGACACAAAGGCCTTGAGGAGCCCTGAAAAACTGAAACCAGTGCAACTAGTACGTAGTAAACAAAAAGTGAGATGATATAAGATCAGTGAAGTAACTTGCTTTAGGATGCTACAAGGGCATAGAAGACCAAGCTAAAGACTGATATTTCATTTACAAGTCTGAAGGGAAGCTGTTGAAGGGAAGCTGTTTAAGCAAGGAAGTAACATTGTCTGATCTATATATTTTTTAATCATTCTGGTTGCTATTTGTTGAATAGTAGGTGAAAAGAAGTAGCTGCAGATAGACCTATTACGATTTTTGCTGTAGAGTATCTAAGTGAAGGGGATGAGAATATAAAGAAACAAAAATAGCCACAAATTAAAGCTAGAATATGACAGAAATTTGGGAATTCATCATATTATTCTTCTTACTTTTTGTATATACCAGAAATTTTCTATAATGATTATTTTTAAATGGCTTTTTAAAAGTAGTACTAATGAGAAATGATAATCATAGTGATAATGAGAATAAATAGGCAAATTAAAGATATATTTAAAAGTAAAGCGCATAGGACTTGCTGATGGATTAGATACATATTGCAGGAAAAAAAGAAGGCTGACCATTATGTATTTGCCTCCAACAGCTGGGTGGGCTAGGGGCTAGTTGGCAGAGGGCAGGCATAAAAGTTTAGGGTTCTTTTTGAGATACTAGGGATGAAACCTGGGGCCTCATACGTGAGGCAAGCATCCTAATTCTGAGCTATTTCCTCAGCCCAAGAATTTCACTTTGGCAATGTAAAATTAAGATGACAGATTTCCAAGTGAAAATATTGAATAGGCAGTGTCATTCACAATATATTAGCTAACCTTAAATAGCAGCACTGAGCTGGGCATGGTGGTATACACCTTTAATCCTAGCACTACGGAGGCTGAGGCAGGAGGATCGTGAGTTCAAGACCAGCCTGGGCTACAAAGTGAGTTCAAGGTCAACCTAAACTGCATAGTGAGAGCCTGTCTCAAACAAATAAAGCCAGGGATTTAGCTCAGTGGCCTAAGTGCCTGCCTGGCAGGTGTGAGGTTGTGAGTTCGATCCTTGGTACACACACACACAAAAAAAAAAAATTAAATATTAGTACCATATTCAAAAACAAACTGGAAATCCTCCATTTTGTGTTTCTATATTTTGCCATTAGTGACTTAAAAATTCTTTTTTCAGATGCAGTGGGTAACATCAAAAGTCTTGTTTATTCTATTGATATGAAATAAATTAGATATATTCTATGACTATCCCTTGAAATTGTATCTTGAATAACTTGAGAAATAATTCTCTGACAATTTAGGTGATGCTTGCTGCTGTTTTTATTCTTGTTTTTTTGTGGTACTGAGCTCCATCCTAAGCCCTTTTTTTAATTTTTTGAGATAGGGTCTTGCTAAATGGCTAAGTTGCCTGGGCTTCCCTCAAACTTGCAGGCCTCCCACAGTGCTGGGTTTGCAGGCATCCATAACCCCTCCTGCCTTGTACCTGCATTATCATGATGATGTAAACATGAGCATGGACAAAGTCCAGGGAGTTAAATGTATTTCCTATGCATTATTCCTTTTCAGTGCATGTGGAAATTCAAGTTGGTGAGAATAAAATTTTAAAATACATTTTTATTTTAATTGACATATCAATTGTATATACTTAGAGAGTAAAATGTGGTAACATTTCAATGAAGTATACAATCTTTAATGATCAGACCAAGGTTATTGGCATATCTACTAACTCAGCTATCAATCATCTGTTTGTGTTGTGTCAAAATTGTCTTCACTAACTAAATTGAAACTATGCTATTAATTATTATCAACCATAATCCTTCTGTACTATAGGACATTAAAAGTTATTCCTCCCATCTAACTGCACTCCTGTACCTGTTGACCATCCTTTCTTCATACACTTCTCCCCCACATCCTTCCTGGCATCTCATAACTACTATTCTGTTTGATGAGAGTAAAATTCGAAGTTAACATTTTTTCTTTTCTTTTTTCTTTTGGTACTGGAAATCAAACTCAGGACCTTGCAATTGCCAGGCAGATGCTTATGCCACTGAGCTATATCACTGGCCCTTGAGCTAACACTTTAATGTGGTGTGTGTATGTTAAACATAAATCCCTTTTGCAAACTGTGGATCTATTATTAGTAACTAAGTAATGAAACTCTTCACATCTGATGACAATCAGATCAGGACAGGACACTGTTGGTAAATATCATTAGTGATAACCATAAATCACACAACCTCCTTTTATTATCAGTATTTATCCCTATTTCACAGATGAGGAAATTTAGGCCCAAAAAGGTTCATTCAGGTAGAAAGTGTCAGAGTAGATTCCAACCCAGTCTGGTTCCAGAGTCTTTACCCTTGTATTTGATTACAGAGTCTTCACTCTTAACTGCTATCATATAATTTATGTACAGTATTGTAAGTTTACTTCAGAAAAATTGTAATAGACAGGGCCATACTATATATAAGAAACCAGAGTCTGTCTTGATTTTATTCTTACTTCACCCTCTGATGTCGAAACTATGGTAAAAGGGAGAGGGAATAACCCTAAAAAAGGTCTCCATTCTCCCCCTTAAATTTGTTCTTTTAATTTATTTTCTTTTGCCATTTTTTTCTTATAGCATCAGCGAGAGCTTTTTAACTGTCAAAGGTGCTGCACTTTTTCTACCACGGGGAAATGGCTCATCCACACCAAGAATCAGCCACAGACGTAACAAGCATGCAGGTAAAGCTGCACACAAATTATTTCTTTCTTGTTTATCTTGTTTTTTGCTTTGTCTTAAAGTTGAATCCATCATTCCCATTTTTCCACTAGTTTTTTAATAATGAAAGCAAGCATTGTACCATGCTATGATCACTTTTCTTTCGGTTATCACCATTTTTCTAACATTTGTCAGATGCCTTTCTCATGTAGTAGATACTTGTTGGAATAGCAATGAAAAAGTATAGAAATACTCTGATGAAGGAATTGTTATGTCGCATATTAAGATACCTGTTCTTGCATGCCAGAATCTGCTTATTGAATGTATACCAAATGAAAGGCTAAAAGTTTAATCTGGATGGTTTTAATAAAGAAGGATTCATCAAATAATTGTTCAGGGAGTAAATGTAGAACCCGGATTTGAAATATCCACTAATGATAGTATATATATTGCATTTCCTTGTGTTGGGTTTCTCTAAAGTCAAGTGCACCTGTGGTGATGAACGTTTAAAAAAAGACAATCATAGAAATTGTGTCCCAGGGAAAAAGACCTGTCGGTATAGGATATCCACAGCTTTGGAAGATAAACAACCTGATTTTTTCCCTCCACCAGCAAGAATTGTTTATGTCATTTTGAAGAGAAAAGTCAACCTGAGAGCCAGGCGTGGTGCTGCATGCCTGTAATCCCAGCACTCAGAAGGCTGATGCAGGAGGATCTCCATGAGTTCAAAGCCAGCCTCAGCTACATAGTTAGTTCAAAACTAGCCTGAACTATAGTAAGACCCTGTCTCAAAATAAAAGTCAATCTGAGAATAATAGTCTTGATATACAAAGACATAATTGCTTATTGTCATAAATATACCTTTTGATGACTTATGGCCTCCAGGAGTAGAAGGAATTATACTTGTCAGGAAGAAAACAATGAAGACTACAAATCTTGAATGTGCAGGTCAGAGGTAAAAGTCAGAAATATTGGATCCCACTGGTCCAGTAGTTGAGTTTAGCTCTAGTCAAGATAACCTCAGCTATTTTAGTGGTCTCTGTCTGGTTTGGGCCTTTATCAAGTTACAAATGTAGCAGTTAGAATTATAATTCATTTTGTTAGACGGTATTATTCTCCTACCAACAGTCTAATAGTGGAAAAAATTTTTTGAAGTGAGGAAGAAGCAATATTTTGAAAATTCACTTGAGTTAAGCCAGGCGTGTGGCGCACACCTTTAATCCCAGCCCTCGGGAGGCTGAGGTAGGTGGAGCGTTGTGAGTTTGAGACTAGCTTGGGCTATAACGCGACACGAACGCAAGGCTGGCCTGAGCTACATAGTGCGACCCTGCCTTGAAAAACTAGGGCCGGGAGTTTGGCTCAGTGGCTTAAGTGCCTGCCCTGGCAGCTGTGAGGTTGTGAGTTTGATCCCCAGTGCCTCAAAAAAAAAAAAAAAAAAAAAAGAAAAGAAAAAGGAAAATTCACTTGAGTTATATTTTGTAAACCCTTTCTTCTCAATACCCATAATTGAACTGGGAGGGAAAAGGAGAAGGATACTTGCCAAAAAACTTGAATGCACAGAGGATATAGACCCAGCCAAGCTTTGTATTTCTATTGGATGTGGATGTTTATCACTTACAGTAAAAAGAAGACAAATCATTGGTTTAAATCTAGCTTGTCTGACAAAATGTCAGATGAATTGCCCTGTGCTTGTGATAGTTAAGTGGGGTTGGTGACCTTTAAAGCTCCTGGCCTTGGTTGGCTTTTCTTTGATGAGACTTTTACACTCAAACTGCCACCAAGATTTGTACTTGACATTGTTCATTTAGCTTTCCCTATACTAAAAAGAGAAAACAGATTTAACACAAGCTGGATAGTCTTGATTTGTGATCCAGACCAGGATAGATGGGCAGTATAAATATAAAAGCAGCTCAAAAAAGGCCATGACTTCATATAAACTGAAGCTGCCTTGGCTGAGCTCACAGAAATTGAAAGATGGTGGCAGAATAGAGAGCACATCAGAGGGGTGTTATGTCTAATTGTACTGTCTTATGCGTTGTCTTGGTAAGTTTTCGCTTGTTGCTGGGACAAAATACCTGATTCCTAAAATGAAGGAAGGAAAGGTTTATTCAGCTTGCAGTTTGTGGATATTTCAGTTTATATTCAGCTGGTTCCAAGGCAGGGTGGCATGGCACAGGGGCAACACTTCAAGTGGCAGAAGACAGCAAAGCAATAAGAGCAAAAGGGGGAAGAGCAAGCCTCTTTTCCTCCCTTATACAGTAGACAGACCACCCGCGCCTGGACAGGTGCAGCACTCATACCACCAATCCCAGTGCTAGACAAGAAACCAATCACAAATGCTAGACTCAGCTGCCTTCAAAAGGCCTGCCCGCCATGACCTCATGAGGCTTTAGGGGGACATCCAAACATGAACTATAACATACGTATTGCTTGAATTGGTTAGAATTTTTTGTCTGGGTTGCATTTTAAAATATCCAAATACTATTTTGGTGTTCTGTTTATACTAGGGGTTGAATCCAAGGCCTTCACATTGAGCTACATCCTTAGTCTCTCTGTCTTTTTTTTTTTTTTTTTTTGAGATAGACGTTCCCCAAGTCACCCAAACTTGGCTCAGACTTGCAACCCTCCTGCCTCAGCCTCCAAGAGTTCTGGAATTATTGGCATTTATCCATTTTGCAATTAAAAATTATTGGATGAAAATCTGCCAGTATTCTAAAGGAATATTGTAAAGTCCTTAAAATCAAACACATCTGAAATTTATATACTAGCAGTGGCAATATATGAGAAAATGTGGGAGGCCGTGGTATATTACCTCTGTTAGTCTCTGAGAAGAACAGTTTCCCAATAGCAAATAATATTCAGTTTTCTCATAGTAATACTTTTCATAGCTAACAAACATGCCCAGTTCATGTAAGAAGCCTTATTGTAAGAATAGGACTCCTCGCTTTTGTCTGACCTTCAAGAAACTAGCTGGATTTTTGGACTGGTAATACTTAGAGTGAGGGCTTTGGCTAGTATCTAGGGTTCTCTTCCAGAATTTTTCTGCTTTGAAAAATCTTTTCCGTGGCTATTTATCCTGATAGGACAATGAAAATTTACTTTTGAGAAAGTTTCAACTGCTTAACTCAATTATAATTGTAACTCTGGTCGCTTGTCATTGTCAATACCTAATACTTTGTCATTTCACACTTGTTTTTTTATTTTTTAACAGATTGAGATACAATTCAACAATTTACCCATTTAAAGTATATATTCAGTGATTTTTAATATGTTCAGAACTGTACAACTATCACCACAATCTAATTTTAGAATATTTTCATCCCCTCAAAAAGAAACCCCATGCCCACTAGCATTCACACCCTGTTCCTCCCCTTTCCACCCCACTCCTTACACTGTAAAAACTATTAATCTACTTTTAATCTTTTGATTTGACTATTCTGGATATTCTATATAAATGGAGTCATATAAAAGGAATTTTAAAATAGACTTCTTTAACTTAGCATGTTTTTAAGAGTCACCCATTTTATAGTATATAACATTACTTTATTCCTTTTCATGACCAAGTAATAAATACTATATTACATGGATATGTTACATTTTATTTATTCACTCATCAGGTGATGAACCTTTGAGTTGTTTCCAACTTTTGGTTATAAGAAATAATGCTGTATGAACATTTGTGTACAGGTATTTATATGGACATATATTTCCATTTCTTTTGGGTTTATACCTAGAAACCCTACCTGGATCTTATATATGAGACTTAAATTGTGTCTGTCGGTTTGAAATATAGTCGACTTGAATGCATCTGGCCAAACATGATGATTTTCCTTTTTAATTTTAAAATTTGAGCCAGGCATGGTGGCTTCATGCCTATAATCCCAGGACTCAGGAGGCTGAGACAAGAGGATCACTGTGAGTTCAAGGCCAACCTGGGCAACATAGCAAGACCTTGTCTCAAAGGAAAAAAAAAAAGAAAAGTAAAATTTGAAAGTTCCTGCAATAATGGAGTTAGTCAGCAGCCAACAGCAAAATGGCAAGAAAACTATTCTTCAAGAGAGGGAGGTTGAGGGAAAGGCTTTCAGACTTGCTGACCTTTTAGACAAACACAGCTATTTCCAATCTTTTTTTTTTTTTTCTGCCTCTCTCCAATTCTTGCACATATCACTTTATAATCAACAGCTATGAAGTTAATGTGAGAGAAATATATGTAGATGTTATGGTTTGAAAACTGGTCAACTTAACACCAGCTGAATTAAATCAGCATGGTGCTGAGTATAGATGGCCCACCTGAGGAAAGTTGTCAGCATAAAAAGAAATGTGGAGAGGAAGAGCAAGGTGTTGTGGGTTCTCCTAAGTGTTGCTGTTTGGAGCCATTGGTTCTCCTGGAGAAGCTTGTCATGGCTGGCTTCCCTGATATGAATTCAGCTATCATCATCAGAGGAGCTCGGGACCTTGTCACTGAGAATGGCTGTGGTTCACTTTGGGGGAGCTCTGGTCCTTATGTTAAGCATTGCTTCCTGGCTGCAGAGGGGAAGATGTGTGCAGTATAATCTCCAAGAGAAGCTTGTCATTCTGGCTTCCTGGCATGTACTCAACTGTTCTCATCATTGGAGGAGCTCAGGACCTCATTGTCACTGAGGATGGCTGTGGTACTTTTCAGGGCAGCCCTGGTCCTTATTTTGAGCATCACTTCTTGGTTCCAGGGTAGAATCCTCAACCTACTAGCACAGACCCTTCACCCCGATGACACCGACTTTCTAGCTTCCACCGCTGACCTTTGGGCCTTACTGTAAAACAGACTTGCATGAGTCATTGTCATGGGCACTAGGCCTCCAGCTGGACTCGTGGAAGTCATTGTCATGGGCTCTAGGTTTTCAGCTGGACTCATGCAGGACATTGCTGTGGGATCCAGACCCTCGGCTGGATTTTCTAGGTCTTTAGTGTTGTGGACAGATTTCCTGCACTTTCTTGTATTTAACTCTGGGTGATTATCATAAAATAATATTATAAATTCTGTGTCCTGTATGTAATTGTTCTCCTTGTAACCCCTGACAACAACAGTAGATTCTAAGATTAATGTGAGAACAGATTATACTGGTACCTATGGTTATTTGGCAGTGTCAGTCACCTTACACTCTTAAAAAGAGCTATACCTGTGTGGGCAAGAATCAAGTTTTTAGTTCTTAGCTTGTCATCATTTATCACAGCACATTTTCTAATTGTCTCCTGTTAGCCAAAGCCTTAGATTTTCTAGTACAGAATAGAGAATATTAGAAAATCTGTGATAGCTTAATACAAAGAAATTTTAACTTATTTTTATAAATGGTATAAGAAAATGTTAGAATTTTTTAAAAATTGACCATTTTAAAGCACCTAATACGTTTAGAAAAATAGGTATCCCTAATATGCTAGATTTAATATACATTCTCAGACACTAATGTGAAATTATTTTAAACTATTGATATTATTCTAAGGAGAACTCTAACAATCTTTTTAGGTTAAATCTAAGGGAAGATTATAATTATAGAAATAGGAGTAAAAAAGATGAAATAAAAAGTTAGAAATAATTCTTCAAGCATCAGTTACTTACCCCATTTTAAAATGCCTTTATTGTTTCCTTCAGTGGTCCTGAAAGTATAACCAGTGGTGTGTCTTCCTAACACATCTCACCAACAGATCTCTCGTCAGCATCCACCATTGAACAAAACTGAGATTGGTCCCAAGTGCACTTTCCACAGGATGAACCCAAATTTTAATATATAGACTAAAAGTGAATATTCAAAGATATAGTGTACCATTCTCTTTCCATTTAAACAAAAGTAATCAATAATTATATTATTTAATTTCTGTATCTAATTAGTTTTTTAGAGCCAGAACTTTCCTTGACAAATCATTAGAGTAGAGGGAATCCTCTCTGTTCATTTAGAGTGGAGAATAATTATCCTATGCTTTATAAATTTCACTAGGTGATCTCCAACAGCATCTCCAAGCAATGTTCATATTACTTCGCCCAGAAGACAACATCAGGCTGGTAAGTTAATTGTGTCATCATAACTCTCTTCCTCAAAAGACTTCCTAAAACAGCCAACATTAAACAGACCATTTTGTGTTCTAACACTGTGAGGGGAATCTGTGGAATAGGAAAGAAGAATAGTGTAGCCCCATCATCCAAGAGATTAGAATTTCATTGTGTGTATAAGATAATGTGGAATGATATAAATAGTTTGATGGTTTAAGACTGTTTATAAACACTAATTTGTAAGTTATTACCTATAATAGCAATTGAAGTTCAGAAAAGGTAGGAAAAGCTTGTAAATTTAATTTAGTTGAGGAAAGTTTTATGTAGACAGTATAATTTAAACAGGTATTGAAAGATAATGAGAAATGGATTACTAGAAAGACTTCATGTTTCTAGATGACCACATAACTTAAACATGTATAGGGAGGGACAAGGATGGAGTGAAATGCTCAAGGATTGATGCCAACCTCAGAATCAGGAGACCTAGGTCTTGCTCCTTGCAAATAGTGATGTTGAACAAGTTACCTTAGGCTAGGCTGTCTGCCATTTTCCTCATCTCCCGACTGCCTCTCATAGTTGAAAGGATCAGCTGGATGTGGTGGCGCACACCTGTAATCTCAGCATCCTGGAGGCTAAGGCAGGAGAATTGCTGTGAGTTCGAGGCCAGTCTGGGTTACATAGTGAGACCTGTCTCAAAAACAAAACAACAACAACAACAACAAAAAAAAATCAAGAGAATCAAATGACATGAATACACATTGAAGAGTGTGAAACACTGCCTAAATATGGAGACTGTTGTTACCACAGGGAAGATAGAGTCCAAAAAACACATCAGGCAAGTATGAATTTAATGGTTCACTGCAGCTCATGGGCTAGAAATATTTTCATTTGAACCATGCAGTATTTTTTTGTTTTTTAGGAGGTTTGTGTTTGTTTGTTTTGGGGCTCTAGGGTTTTTTGTTTTTTGGTTTTGTTTGTTTGTTTGCTTTGTTTTGTTTTTGTTTTGTTTTGTTTTTGTTTTTGGTACACAAGGCCTTAGCACTGAGTTACATCCCTACAACCCCCCTCTTTTATTTTTCTGTGTGTGTGTGTGTGTATGTGTGTGTGTGTTTTCTCCAGTGCTGAGGGTTCAACTCAGGATCTTCATACTGAACTACACCCCCAGCCCTTTATTTATTTATTTTTATTTTGAGACAGGGTACTAAATTGGCCAGGCTGGGCTCAAACTTGCAGTTCTCCTTTCACTGAGTTTTGGGTGCTGGAATCTCCTTCTATGGGTGGTTTCTAGGTTCTGCTTGCCTTGAACAAAGAACTGGACAAGACAAACACAAAAGGTGTGAACTTTTATGTTTATTAAAGGTAGGAAAAGAAATGTGCTCTGTGAGCAGTTTGGGGCCAAGTAAAAGCAGAAAGATACTCTATAGTGTGAGAGTGGACTACTATGTAAGAGAAAATACAGTAGCAAAGATCTCAATGGTGTCTGTTCTTTTTGTATCTCATGCTCACCAGGCTAATGTCAGGTCTGGGCTCTCCTATCCAAAACAGCTCAAATTATTACAAGAAGTCCATGTATAGGACTTTGAGAACTATTCTGAGCATGTGTTCTGGGATTTTGCGTAATTCTTTATGGGCTGCTGGTGAGTGGAGGGCTCAGTCTTAGTATATCTATTTCTTGTTGAAAGGGCTGTAGGCCCTCCCTACTTACAATTAAGTGCTCTTCAGCTGCATAAGTACTGCGTCTCACTGGCTAGAAAAAGAAATAAAAATCTGTTGGAAGACAGTGAGAAAAGAGTTCATGTCTACATATGAAGAACTGTTTAGCTGCCTGTGTAATGCAAGAAAGCTTGGTGAATTTGTCAGGATTGTTACTTTACTATTAAGTTGGCAATGTAGAACCCAAATATGAAAAGGAACAGGTCAGATTTCCACACTTTCTGTGGTGGAGAAAAGTATGGCAAAGAGGGATTTTAGATAAATTATCTAGACCCTTGGTGCTATAACCTTTGCAAGATTACCCACATCATGGGATCTAATTGAAAACAGGAATCTCAATACAACTGCCCATTTATTTATCTGTACTCAAAGCAGTAGTGATATCTTGATTTCAGGTCTTGCAGAGGTTCACAAGAATAGTTTTATTGATTTGGGTGGTCTTTTTCTTGAAACAGTTCAGGTGGAGCTGGCTTTATAATTACCAGCCCTCCCTAGAGTATGCCCCTGTCCTCTGTGTAGGTCCTAACAAAAGAAATGGTGTGATCGTGCCAAGATTCATAGACTGGGTGAACTTTGCAGATCTGTCAAATTTTGCTGCTAGTTCTAGTCCTGTGAAAATTTGAGTGACTATTTACCATGTAGAGTTTTTATTACTTTTTGCTGTATCTCTTGAGGAAGGACCAGTTAAATGGTTCTTCAGAAACTGGGTAGTATGGCTGGGAGTTTAGCTCAGTGGCTTAAGCACCTGCCTGGTAGGCGTAAGGTTGTGAGTTCTATTGCCGGTGCTACAAAAAAAAAAAAAAAGAAGAAGAAGAAAAGAGACTGGGAATAAGGCTAGTGTCTTGAGTGGGTAGAGGGTATAAGGCTGCCCTTCTTGACTCTGTACCAGCCTTTGCATTTCCCAAGGAGACTTTGGACATGTCTCTTTGGGGATCCCTTTCAATGAATGACAGCAACCTGCTTGAGAAGATATATTACCTCTAGAGCTTTAGAATTTCCTGTTTGTTTTTTATTTTATTAGTCAGCAAGCTTCCTTTTTTCCAGATTGCTTCATGGACATGTAGAACCAGGAAGGCATATTTGGAATCTGTGTAAATATTTAGCTTTTTGCCTTTTTCCTAGTACCAATATGTGAGTAAGGGATATGAGCTTTGCTTTTTGAGCAGAGGTTCCTGAGGGTAGGAGTTTGGCCTCTGTGACCTGTTGCACACTAACAGCTGCATAACCTACCTTCTGATGTCCTTCTTGGACAAAGGTACTTCAATCAGTGAACCACACCTCCTGAGAGTCTAAGAAGGGCAGGTCAGTGATATCCTGTCTGCTGCATAAGTCTGGGAAATCACATGTTCACAAGAGTGGCTAACCTCTGAGCCTGTAAGCATCAGTGAAGCAGGATTAAGAATAGTGCAAGTCCTTGCAGGGTGGGGATAGGGATGACAGAGTCTTGGTATGTAATTCATACTAGCCTTAAACTCACTGTGTAGCCCAAGATGACACTGTACTCATGGGAATCCTCCTGCCTCGGGCTTCCAAATGCTGGAATTACAGGAGTACACCACTACACCCAGCTAAGAATAGTGCACATCTTTATGGTAACCTCAGGTGTCCAGAATCATGGTGTGAAGTAGTCCCAAAAGGCAAAATCTGCTTTATTTAACCTTTGCCAGAATTGGAGAGTTGCCCCCAGTTTTGCTACTAGATCCCTTCCTAGTAAGGGAGTGGGCATTGTGGAATAATTAAAAACTCATGGATGAACATTTGGCCTTTGAATTGACAAATCAAAGCAGGAGTAAAAAAACTCTGACTACGGCTCCCTTCAAGCCCAGTTATGGTTGTACATCAAGAAGAAGATTTTCCAGAGAAGGAAGTTAAATTAGAAACCAAAAGAATTGAAATTTCTTACCCATGAGTCCAGGGGTCACTCAGAGTTTCTCACAGGAGATGAAGTTGCTTGTCAACAGGAGCATTGCAAGTTGCCTCAAGCCCCTTCAGTTCTCTTTATCAGAGTGGAAAGGTTTTGGCTGCCGTAGCCCATCTCTGGGGGCAGGAATAGTCAATCCTTCAGTGCCATGAATCAGGCACATCAGTCACCTGACCCTTGGAGTAGAGCCTAGGTGGTAGCTTGGTATGGTTGTGTGCCCAGTGTCCAGTTTTCTTGCATTTAAAACAGGAACTCTTTCCTTGATTGACCTTAGGTTTTCCATTAGACAACTTGGGGATGTTTAAAGCATTGCTAATTGCAATAGCTGTAATTCTATCTCTTCTTCTTTCACATTCATCTGGATCCCAACTGCCAAACACAGAAAAGGCCCTGTCTGGTAATTGGGTCATATTTGAAAATACTGGGTCTTTCTAGCATGCTCTTATGGCTTGTGTCTAGATGTCCCCCAAAAACTTCATGTAGTCATAGGTGGGGCTTTTTCAGACGTGGCTGGATTTAAAGTGTGTTATGCTGGGACTGATTCATGGTACAATGCTTGAAACAAGGATACTAGAATTATGGGTGTGAGTGCTGCCCACCCTAAGTAACCTGAATAAGGTATAAGGGATAGAGAAAGTTATGGTCATCCCTTGTTGCTGTTACCTTCTGCCCACCATGAACTATTTCTCCTCTGTGATGTCACCCTGCCTTAGAACCAGCCAATTATGGACTGAAACCTTTATAAACTGTGAACTAAATAAATCCTCCCTCCCTTAATTTTGGACAGCAGGTTTTTTTTTTTTTCAGCAACAGAGGGGGCTAAACTCTGGTGAAAACCAGTGAGAGAGTTCCATATCCTCATGAAAGACAAGTAGATATCTGAGGACAGAATCACTGCAGATACCAATTTTTTTTCTTTAGAGATCCCTTTAAATACCATAGCCTTGGGCCTTTCCAGAGATAAAGAGCCATAAAAACATGAGCATAAGAAATTTCATACCACTTCCCTGTATTTTGCCGAAAAGATCTAACTGAAGAATAGTTTTATAAGTTAGACTGCCATACTGTACCTGTCTCTTGCTATTTCACAGTTCATACTGGACCCAAACAGTCTTGCAATAGAAGATAAATTGTTAAAGACAAAGCTGGAGCCCCTGGGGCTCCAACTAGCTACCTGTGTGACTATGAGAGAGAGAGAAGACTAGGTCTGGGGTCCTTCACAGGGCATCCCCCACAGGATGTAAGCCCTTTGAGTCCATGGAGCATTTTCCATGAGACTTAATTATACTACCTGATGTCTGGTGAAGCAAGCAAAACTGGTATCTTCTTAATTTTTCCCTTAGAGATCTCCATAGCTTGTTGCCCACTATGCATCCTTCAGGGTCAAATCTTTCCCAGTATTTAAGAATACAACCTAATGGTGAGGTCTCTGGGGTCTCTAGGATGTTTCCATTGTGCATTGGTCCACTGATTCCTTAAAGAGAAGAGTGGAGGCCCTACCCTTGGGACTCGCTTAGCCACTTGAGAAACAAACTCAAAAGAGATCGGAGTGGAGTCCCTTAGCTATTTGAGCCCTGGAGATCAGGATGGATCCCTCTGGGGGACTCCCTTAGATCAGGGTAGGGCCTCCCACACACACTTGGGGATTCACTTAGCCGCTTAAGAAACAGTACACTCTTAAGAGATTAGGGTGGAGTTCCCCCTCCTGGTGCTTCCTTAGTTTGTAGACCACTGACTTCCTAGAGAGAAAAGCAGAGCCCTTCTAGGGGCTTCCTTGGCCACCTGAGAGATAATATCCCTTCCATTTTCCCTGATAATAAAACTTTAATACTTTGTTTAAAACAGTAGATAGAAATCCTGGCATGGTGGTGTATAACTGTAATTCTAGTACTCGGGAGGCTGAAGCAGGAGGATCACCATGAGTTCAAGGCCAACTTGAGCTACAGGCCAGGTATATAGCGAGACCCTGTCTCAAAAAAAAAAAAAAAAAAAAGACAGTAGATAGAAACCCCTTTTAAAAATCTTTAAATGTCCTAAGAACAAGGATAACCACTTTTACATGCTTAGAGCCACTTGAGCTTTACTGGCTGTTCCTTTGTTTTACTCAGGCCATCAGGCATATGTTTCTAAATTAACTGAATTTCTGTTAGAAGAAACAAGGAGGGAATCTAACCTGATTCAGAGGAGGACAGCAGGCCCATGTTGTCCCTAAAAATCAAAGGCTTACCTCCTATCTACAAAGGTGAGATTTCATGGCGACCGTGAAGCCAGTTGAAAAAAAGAAGGAAGAAAACGGCAAATAAACATGGCAGAACTATGTAACCAACCCATGTGTCCAACTAAAATGGCCAGTAAACATGGCTAAATCTATGCAGCCAACCCACATGATGAACCAGAATGACCAACCCATGTGACAATCCAAAATGGCCAACCTGTATGACTGATTCACATGATGAACCAAAATGGCTGCCAGTCATGACAGAAAGCAATGAAGTAAGGCTCTGAGAAAGCAATTTACTAATGATACCCAGTGATAAAAGACTGTGAGGGGGAAGAAGAGATGAAGCTTTGAGCACAAAAAGGAATAAACTGGGGTAGGTGGCTATTTAAGCAGTTGACCCATTTACCAATAGCTATTTTTCCCAAAAGAGTAAGAAAGCTGAGCCAATTATCATGGATGACAGAAACATGAGAACAGAAAGACATACTAAACTCTAGGTCTCACACATGGAAACTAAACAATCTGTTCTATGACTGGGTTAATAACAGCTCTTTACTGGCAGCTCTTTACTGACTTGTATCCACAGTGACTGACCAAAAATAGAAAAGAGAAGAAAGAAGAGTGGTGATAAACTTGAGGTAGACCTATAGGCCTCTTACCAGCTGGGAAAAACACAAAGGCCATACACTTTCCCTCCCCATCCCAGATGGTAGAACACACTAAGAAATTGTTCCTGGCACCATGAAAAAGTTTCCTTAAAGGAGAGAAAGGAGCAAAGAAAAAAACCTTCTTGGCTGCAGATTTTAGAGACAAAATAACAAACAAATGCCCAAAAAGGGCCTTATCTCCTAGCTGGCTGATCACACATGTTACTGAGTATTGGATGCTGGAGGTGGTTTCTAGGTTCTTTGTGTCTTGAACAAAAATTTAGACAAAACAAGTACAAAAGGTAGTGAGCTTTTAGTTTATTAAAGGAAAGAAAAGTGCTCTGCAGAGCAAGTTTGGGCCAAGTAAAAGTAGGAAAAAGTACATTCTACAGTGTAAGAGTGGACTACTGTGCAAGAGAGAATATGGTAGCAGAGACCTCAGTGGCAAATCTCCTTTTTATATCTCCCACTCCTCAGCTGATGTCAGGTCTAAGATAATCGTATCCAAAACTGCTTGAGTTCTCATGAGAAGTGCACATGTGAGGCTTTGGGAAGTGTTCTGAGCATGTGTTCTGGAATTTTGCAATTAACAGGTCACACCTATTTCCCCAACCAGTCTGCCATGCCCTAATCTGCCTCACTCCAATCTCAGCCTCTCATAGTGCTGGAATTATCAGCATGTACTACCATGCTCCACCCAGTATTTTTTGTTTTAATATTAGCAAGAAGTGTAAAGCAAGGTGCCTTCATACAGAAATCTAATTTTGAGGTCTAGGCTATGGCTCAAAGATAGAAAACTTTCTTACCATGCGTAAGGCCCTGAGTTTGAGCCTCAGCACTACAAAGAAAAAAGAACAAAAAAAAGCAATCCATACTTCAATCTTAAGCAGTCAAAAATTTCTGACAGCCTGGGATTTCATTCTCACATCAAAAACTTGGCCAGCCTGTACCGCAAAGAGGTTCAGCATAGATTCTTATTTATCATAATCCCCACATATCCTTTGTCTCCTAGACAATACTTAAAGTCAAGAATCAATCACCATTTATCATCATTTTTTCAGTTTGTTTTTTATTGTAATAATATAATAAAACAAAAATGTGACAAACATGTTTCTTTATGGAAATTAAAAAGTACTTTTACACTTAGTATTCATAGGATTTACTTCTCTCATTTACTTTTCTGAACTGACTTCCTAGATTACTAACTAGAAGTAGTACCTCTCCCTCTTCAGTAAGCAACATTGCAGGGTTTTGGGGGGGGAGACATATTTTAGTTACTAGGGATTGAACCTAGGAGTGCTACATCGCTAGCCCTTTTAATTTTTTGAGACAGGATCTCTAAATTGCCCAGACCAGCCTCAAATTTATTATCCTTCTGCCTAAGCCTCTCAAGTACCTGGGATTGTAGGGTTATGCCACCATCCCTCAGGGAAACATAGGTTTTTGAGCCACAGGATTTAAGGAAAGAAGATTACCCAAAAGATAATACAACGTAGAGAGGAGAAAGAGGAGGCCTACAGAGTAGTTATTCCAATTATCTAAGGATGTGGTCATGAGCCTTTCTAGAGTTGTTACTTGGAGAGTGAATGAGAAAGCTGAGGATGTAGCTCATTGGTTGAGTACTTGCATGGCAAGTTTGATCCCTAACACCATAAAAGGAAGAAGGGAAGGGAGAAAGGGAGGAAAATTGAGTGAGAGCCATAGACACATTAGTCTCTGATCTCTATAGTAATCATTGTTTATTTATTCATTCTGTGTTTAAATTTTACACTCTTTCCTCTCAAATGCTCCTTCTATTGCTTTCTTTTTCACATGACCACTAATTTATGTTTAGAGACTCTGAAATTTAAAGGAATCTTTATGTTTATTTATCTTAATTTTTATCATTTCATTAGTTTTATTTAAATAACTTTCTGTCCTGATCCAGAAGTAATATTATATACTTATATAAATTTGCCCTGATTTTTTTTTTTTGTTTGTTTGTTTTTTTTTTTTTTGCGGCACCGGGGGTTGAACTCACAGCCTTGCTCCTGCCAGGGCAGGAGCTTAAGCCACTGAGCCAAACTCCCGGCCCTGGTTTTTTGAGGCAGGGTCGCACTATGTAGCTCAGGTCGGCCTTGCGCTCGCGTTGTAGCCCAAGCCGGCCTCGAACTCACAACGGTCCACCTACCTCAGCCTCCCGAGTGCTGGGATTAAAGGCGTGTGCTGCCCTGAATTTTTCAATAAATAAAACCTTGGTTCATGAGCATATTTCATTTCGGAAACATACTTGTAATCCAAAGCACTTGTTTATCAAAGAGAATTTCCCCATAAGAAATAATGGAAATTCAGGTGATTCATTCGACAACCCAAAAATACTCATATAAAAATGATTACAAAACTGTTATATAACAAAAAAATAAAGAAAATGCAAAATATAAAGAACAATAACCTGCACTTGCCTTTGAAAACCTTTGTTACTGGTGTGGGGAAGACAGAGAGGAAGGTTATTGTATAGGGCAACTTTGACTGTTACTAATGGAATTACTCCTATCTATTAGATCAATGGAATACTTCCCTTGTGCAACTTTAACAAAACTATCCAACTATACTTAGTTTTGCCTCCTTTTAAGAATTTTGCAGAAAAGTGACATTACATTGTCGTTAAACAGATTCATCGCTCATACTGCTACAGTTTTGTTTGGGTGGTGCTTTTCTACAAAATTTTGCAGTTTCCCACGTTTTACACTTCTTCCTAATCTCATTTGAAGTGAGAGATTCCACCACTGTTTTCTCCTCCTGCTCTACAGGCAAGGTCTCCTCCATAACCTCTTGGTGTTTTGAGAGGATCACCCACATTCCCACTATGGGGCCAGGATATTGCATTGGCTCAGTTGTGATCATGTGCCATTTGGCATCAAGTACTACTCCTATTGCAAGATATCACTGGTTTATCAAGTTCAAATTTATTAAAAATGTTTGCTTGTCTTACAGAACATTTGCAGAACAAGTTACTTGCAATTCAAGATTTTACTAAACTTCTTTCTCAAACAGTTCTTTTAAAAATGAATAGGGACAGGTGAATGCAGTTCTCACAGCATTAATATCTAAAGCATTGACTTTCAGACTTTGGAGTACATGAAAATCACCTACGGTTTTGTTTTGTTGGTTGGTTGGTTGTTGGGTTTTTTGGTTTGGTCTGGTTTTGTCTTTTTGAATCCGGGTTTCACTATGCAGGTCAGGCTGGCCTTGAACTCACTTTGTAGCTCAGGCTAGCCTGAAACTCACAGAGATCCTCCTGCCTCAGCCTCCCGAGTGCTGGGGTTACAGGCACATACCACCACACCTGGCTTTAAATCATTAGTTACTAGGCTTTGTTCAGAGTTAGGCTGTAATAATTTGTATTTCTAATAAGATTCCAAATGATGCTGATGCTGCTGGCCCAGAAACCACACTGTGTACAACTCCACTAAAACTGGTAACAGTGGACATACTAGAATGATATACTAGATGCCCAATAGATATTTGATGATAGCTTCCAAAGAATTTTTCGGTTTGGTAAAGCTAAAGCTGAAGTCTCTCATCATTCATTTGTATCTTTTTCTTATTGATGTCCTTCTTTTTTGACTAGATATTAAACTAGAAGAGTCTCAGAGAACATGAAGCATGCACTTAGGAAGGCAGAGTTGACAATTAAATCTCTTTTCCAACTAAAATATGTGGTTTCAGGTACCTTACATTTTTAAAATATAAATTCAGAAGATGTAACTGATGCCTCTGAGTTCAGAGTTAAAATCACAAGCCCATTTACAGTTGTTTTGAATTACTACGCACGCATAGTCATTATGTTTCAGATTATTGAGTGAGTCATCTTCAAGAAAATGAGTGAATGCATTGTGTGATTTTGGACAAATTAGCGTTTTTCTAACTCAATGGAGCATTTGTAGACTCAAAGCAAAGGCTTTTGTTTTGAGTTAAATTTGAAATGCTAAAACTCTTATCTTGAGACTTGTGCTTAAGGTTAAAAGTTTGATAGTCAACTGAAAACACTTCCCTTTTTTAAATAACCCAACCATATCCCACATTTTCTTTAAGCATTGCAAATAAAATAAAACCAACCTTTTCATCCAGGGAAGTGCTGCGTTTCAAAGCCAGGTGTTCAAAATGACCTTTAGGACAATTAGCTGCTCCAGTAAGGAGCTGGTTGTACATTCTCTTTAAAGACCCACTTGATTTTTTTAAAAGACTGGAAAATTAATAATTTTCAGGACATTTGAAATAACTTCAGTAATGATGTTATCTAGTGCTGAGAAAATGAGGTCTGGGGACTTAGCTCAAGGAAAGAGTGCTGTATGTTACTTTTTTCCCAAAATGTCTATTTTGGAAATGTTTGTTTTCTAAGTATAAATAATCAGACAATTTGGAAAGGTATAAAGATGAAATCACCATGTCCTACTCTAAAAAAGTCATTCTTAGCAATTTAGGTAAGTATCCTTCCCTTTGTGTGTGTGTGTGTGCTTGTACGTGAATAGCAGAATGAGAAACTGAGACAGAGAAAGAGCATACAAGTGAGCCAGAATGTACCAGCACATGGCTACTGTGGTTTTGTTTTTGTTTTCCAAACATGCTATTTTGTAACCTGCCCCTTTCATAGGTTATCATGGCTATCTTTCCATGTGAGTAAATAAAGCACAGGGTTTTTTGTTTTTTGGAGTTTTTTTATCGTTGGTGCTAGGGGTTGATCCCAGGGCCTTGTACATACTGGGTGAGCTCTCTGCCACTGAACTACATCCCCAGGCCCTAAATCATGGTGTGCGCTCATTAATTTGTATTTGTTTGCTTGTTTGTTTTGAGGTAATGGAACTGAACTCTACAGGCATTCTATCACTGAGCTATATCCTCAAAAACCCCACCCTTTTTTTGAGACAATGTCTTGCTATGTAACCCAGGTTGGCTTTAAATTGGCGATCCTCCTGACTCAGCCTCCCAAATAGCTAAGAATATAGTCATCCACCACTGTCCCTGGCAAATCATGGTGTTTCATTTTGTTTTTTGGTACCAGGGATTGAACTCATGACTTCACACTTGCCAGGCAGGTGCTTGTGCCACTGAGCTAAATCCCTGGCCAAATCATGGTTTTTAATGGCCACACTTAGAATATAATTAATGGCCGGGCATGGTGGTGCACGCCTGTAATCCCAGCACTCGGGAGGCTGAGGCAGGAGGATCATCGTGAGTTCGAGACCAGTCTGGGCTACAAAGTGAGTTCAAGGCCAGCCTGAACTGCATAGTGAGACCCTGTCTCAAAAAATAGGGCTAGGGATTTAGCTCGGTGGCTTAAGCACCTGCCTGGCAGGCATGAGGTTGTGAGTTCGATCCCCAGTACCAAAAAAAAAAAAGAGACAGAGAGAGAGAGAATTTATGGATTTTAATTTAAGAACCTCATATACAGACTTTTTTAAAATTGAGACTTCCTCAAACTAATTCCTTTAAAGATGGTGTTCTTTGCTGATTAGTGCTGCATGTAAAGTCTATTTTAATCTTAGCTATTGACTTTACTTTGTTCTTTTGGCTAAAATTTAGTATTTACATACCTTTGAATCCTTTCTCTCTAATAGATTGAGTGAGCTGCCTGTCTAGACCTTAGGTCTTTGTAATGTAGCTTCTGTGGAGATAAAAATTGCATATATGCAGATGCATGATATAAGATTGTTAGTGAAAAGAAATTGAAGGCAAAGGTGCAGTGAAAGCTTAAGGAAGACTGTTTCCTAATAATAGATAATGCTGATGAGAGAAACTCTTGTGCCAAGGAGGGTTGAATGACTTATACTTAGGCTAAACATATAAAGTAAATAAAGAAGTTTTAACATCATTTTTTGAATGATGAACTTTGAGAACAGGTTGTGTACTTATCTTCAGGAATAAGCAGAGGTAAAAAATGACTTCTCTGATCTACCTCAGTCCTAAGATTCCTGGATCTAATTCACTTGAAACTTGAAATAGTATTCCAAACTTAGGCAGTAAATGAGCTTTCTTAGAATAATTATCTCAGCCACTGTTGCCTCTTAAGTTTTAACATCCAAAAAATTATTTTGTTTGGACAATTAGAAAGGATATTTCTGGGTCAAGAATATAGCTCAATCCCAGCACTCGGGAGGCTGAGGTAGGCGGAGCGTTGTGAGTTCGAGGCCGGCTTGGGCTACAGCGCGAGCGTAAGGCCGGCCTGAGATACATAGTGCGACCCTGCCTCAAAAAAACCAGGGCCGAGAGTTTGGCTCAGTGGCTTAAGCACCTGCCCTGGCAGGTGCGAGGTTCCCCCGGTGCCGGAAAAAAAAAAAGAATATAGCTCAGTGGCACAGCGCCTGCCTGGCAAGTGCAAAGTCCTGAGTTTGATTCCCAGTACAAAAAAAAAAAAAAAGGACATTTCTTTCAATAAGTTCTTTAGTTTTTAATCTAACCAATCTTGATACTCTTGTTCCAGTCATTTATTCCTAAATTCTGGAGACTGAAAAAACATTAGAAGTAGTATTATTTTCAATGTAGGGTATTATATAAAAGCTGCCATTTTAATTTATATTTCCCTGATGAATATGATAAAGTAGATTATTTGTTTTTGCTAATCTTTTCCTTAGCTGAGAAATATGAACTAAATTTCAAATGGGGAAGGATTAGATTTTTCTTTATACTTATGGTGTATGCATTCTTAACTCCTTAACATAGAATCTCAAAGTTTGCAAGGAATTCTCAGGTCCATCATTTCAGAATTTTTTTATTTAAAGATTTTGTCTTATCCTTCAAACTAAGGTGTAATTTTGAGTTATATCATGATTCCTGACACCCTCATTAAAGCTGTCCTTACCTTTAGTAAAAATTTATTAACTATTATAGATACTATTAGAGACCTGTGATCAAATTCAAAGAAATGTCAAGGTGCTATTCTGCTATCTAAGAAACTTAAATTTAAATCGATCTGAGATGTGCCTGGTATTCAAGCATAATGCAGTATGAGATGGCTGGATCCTTTCCCATGAGTCTTGGGGTCTGTTCTTGATATTATAAATAAATATCAAGAAACAACTAGAGTCAGGGGGTTAGCCCTGTGGTAGAGCACTTGCCTAAGAAATATGAGCCCCTAGTTTAGAATTCCAGCACTGCAAATAATATGTAAATAAAAAGAGACAACTAATGTTTATACTGAATATTACTTGCAAAAAACTTGCTGCCCACTCCTAATTTGGCCTGATACCTTCCATTACAAATAATATTTTTTCCTTTTATCAGCTTTGAAATGGTCAATCAGTTGCCACTGGTTGTTATAAGAGCTGTAGATAAATTGTCAGAACCACAGTTGAGTTTTTTCCATGCCATTTGTACTTGAGCCTTGCCAGAAATTCTCAGAGCCTTGACAAAAGATTAAAAAAAAAAAAGCCTCTTAGCATATTCAGAAAACTGAACAGTTAGCTCAAAGCCTGCCAAGGCATGCCCAAGTTTAAATATGCAATAGTATCTGAGATCATAAGAAATACTAGTTTATCTGCATCAAGTTTTCTGGTTAATTAAACACGTTTGGGAGTGTTTCTGCAGTAAGAGAAAAGAGTCAGTGCTACCTCTAAGTCTATTTCATGTACAGTTCCTATTACCCATAGCTGTGTGTTTAACACTTCTTCCTCCATCCCAGCTAACTAGGTATTGAATTTAGTCCTTTTAAATGTTAGTTCCCCTTAGCTTCTCATAAGTGAATTTGGTCTTGAATGCTCCATTCTTCGTGGAACATAAAGTTAGTAAAGTGTTTTTGGCATCTAAGTGAAAGACATTACCTTCTTGTTATGTTAGCTCTTATTAGAAACAAGCTTTAATGTAGCTCCTTCTGTTGTTTGTTTTTCCCTAGCTTTTCCTGGGAGTATCAGAATGGACACAGAGGGGTTGGGGATATGGCTCAGCGGCACAAGCATCTGCCTGGCAAGTGCAAGGTCCTGAGTTTGATTCCCAGTATAAAAAAAAGAAAAAATAGACACAGAGATAGCCATTGGAGTCTCATCTCTGCCTTGCTAAATGAGTCATTTGAACTATGTAATTATGCCTATTTTTTTATTTGTCCACCTGGGAATACTGACAGATAAGGGGAAGGAGACTCCAGCAAGATCAGCTTAAAGAACTCCAAACAGAAATCTGTAACAAATATCTTGAGTCACTTGATGGATTGGAACTATGTTTCTCTTCTGAGATGACGCTCAAGTGTTATTTTGTATAGGAACAATTGCCTCCAGAGCACACTTTCATGGTTTCAAAGCATCTGTTTTCTTACTGTTATTGCTATTAATGAAGCCGGGCGTGGTGGTGCAGGCCTTTAATCCCAGCACTCGGGAGGCTGAGGTAGGCGGAGCGTTGTGAGTTCAAGGCCGGGTTGGGCCACAAGGTGAGCACAAGGCCAGCCTGAGCTACATAGTGCAACCCTGCCTCAAAAAAACCAGGGCCGGGAGTTTGGCTCAGCAGCTTAAGCACCTGTCTGGCAGGTGCGAGGCTGTGAGTTCGATCCCCGGTGCCACAAAAAAAAAAAAAAAAAAAAGAGATAATGAGAGTAGACCATACATTCCGTGAAGGCAAAGATCATGTCTCTTCTACTACTGATTTCTCACCTATTGCACTATTGTTGCAATATACACAGTATACATATAGGAAATATTTCACATGAAGGCTTTCTGAAGCCATTTTACTTTTTTTTTAAAGCTTACTTACTATTATTTTGAACTTCTTATTAAGAAAATTTCTAGACATACCAAAGTAAAAAAATATGTACATGTAAACTCATTACTTAGGTTTTGTTTGTTTTGTTTTGTTTATTTTCTCGGCACCGGGGATTGAACTCACAACTTCACGCCTGCCAGTCAGGCACTTAAGCTAAATTAAGCCAAACTCCCAGCCCCATTTCTTAGGTTTAATAACCATCAGCATTTTGCCTGACTTCTTTCATCTATCCCCTCCCCCCCTCAACATTGGAACATTCTAAAGTAAAACACAGACGTAATATCATTTTATTAGAAATATTTAAGTAAAATATTAACCATAGTGCCTTAATCACACTTACCAGTAATCCCTAATTTCATCTAAAACCCTTCCTGTATTCAAATTTTCTGAAAATACTTTTAATACAAATAGCTGGGCATGGTGGTACATGCCTGTAACCCCAGCACTTGGGAGGCTGAGTCAGGAGAATCACTGTGAGTTCAAGACCAGCCTGGTGTACATAGTGAGTTCAAAGCTAGCCTAGACTACAGAGTACAGTCCTTTTTTTTCTTTTTTTTTTGTACCAGGAATCAAACTCAGAACCTTGTGCTTGCCAGGCAGGCACTGTGCCACTGAGCTATATCCTTGGCCCCTGATCCTGTCTTTAAACAACAAACTAAACAAAACCAAGCAAATAAATAATAAACAAGCAATAAACTAAAACATTTTGACCAAAAAAAAAAAAAAAGAGAAGCTTCTCAAAAAACACTCTCCTTTAATTATCATTGAACCTAAAAGAAAATCTTGTAGTTTATAAATGTGCAAGAATTTAGTATGAAGCCGGGCGTGGTGGCGCACGCCTTTAATCCCAGCACTCGGGAGGCTGAGGTAGGCGGAGCGTTGTGAGTTCGAGGCCGGCTTGGGCTACAGCGCGAGCGTAAGGCCGGCCTGAGCTACATAGTGCGACCCTGCCTCAAAAAAATCAGGGCTGGGAATTTGGCTCAGTGCCTTAAGCGCCTGTCCTGGCAGGCGCGAGGTTGTGAGTTCAATCCCCGGTGCCGCAAAAAAAAAAAAAAAAAAAAAAAAAGAATTTAGTATGAGCTGGACATAGTGGTACATGCCTGTAGTCACAGCACTACTGGGTGGTTGAGTTAAGAGAATCTCAAGTTCATTCCTAGCCTGGGCATCTTAGCCACTTGGTGAGATCCTGTCTCAAAATAAAAATAAAATATGGCTGGACAGGGCGTGGTGGTGCACACCTGTAATTCTAGCTCTCGAAAGGCTTAGAAAGGAGGATCACTGGAAGTTCAAGGTCAGTCTGCACTACAAAATGAGACCCTGTCTCAAAAACAAACAAAGAAAGAAAAAAACACCTGGAAGTGTAGCTGGATGTAGGGGCCCTGAGTTCAATCCCCAGTTTATTTCATAGAATTGTGGAAATGGCATCTATAACACCAGTACTTACATTTGTATTCTTCATATTCCCCTCAGTCTTTCAAACATGTTCTTCCAGTTGTTATAAATTACACTAATAGACATTTATGGCACATTTACTGTATGCCAAGCACTGTGCTTTACATTCATTATTTCACAAGACTCTTAAGGCAACAGATAAGTATTATACCTACCTCCAATTGATTTAGTAACTTGCCAGAAGTTTTGTGGTTAGTGTATGAGTTGAAATTTGATGTTTATGTTTGTGCGTGGTACTGGGAATTGAACCCAGTGGTGCTTTGTGGCTGCTCCACCCCCAGACCTTGTATTAAAGTTTATTTTGAGACAGGGTCTCAATTGTCCTAGCTGATCTGAACTTGATATCCTCCTGCCTCAGCCTCAGCCTCCTAAGTAGTTGAGATTACAAGTGTGTAGTCCTAGTTTGAGCTAGGATTTGAATTTAGATCTCCTAACTATTGGCTCTGCTGTCTTCCTTTGTATGCTTTAAGATGTTAATGAAATAGAATTTTAATCACTTTACATATGTTATGAACTCCCTGAGGATGGCAGAGAAAAATGACTGTACTGAAAAGTTGGTTTCACTGCTCTTCTCTTAAACTGTTCATGGGGGTGGGGGGTATCATTAGCATTTTCCCAGAATTAAAACATAAATAAATATTTTCTAGCATTACCTTAAAATGCAAATTCAGCGATCAGGAGAGAAAAACTTCATGCAGTTTTGTGCAAGATGAAAGGAAAAGAAATATGGATGCCGTAGGGAAGCAAGATTATCAGTGGAGCAGAAGATGGGGAAGACAATAGAGAAATAGTCAATGAAGAATAAAGAATGCTTAAAAAAAAAAAGAAAGAAACCTGGTGTGGTGACGTACACCTTTAATCCCAGCACTTGGGAGACTGAGGCAGGAGGATCATTGTGAGTTCGGGACCAGCCTGGGTTACAAAGTGAGTTCAAGGCCAGCCTGAACTGCATAATGAGACCCTGTCTCAAAAAATAGGGCTGGGGATTTAGTTCAGTGGCTTAAGTGCCTGCCTGGCAGGTGCGAGGTTATGAGTCTGATCCCTGGTGCCAAAAAAAAAGAAGAAGTGTGTAGCTGTCAGTGCATAGTCAGTCACACATGACTGTAATTGCAGGTACTGAGGAGGCTGAGACAGGAAGATCACGGATTCAAAGTCAGACTGGGCAATTTAGCAAGACCCAAACTTAAAATTTAGAAAAGGACTGAGGATGTAGCTCAGTGGTAGAATGTCAATTCCCAGTACCAGAAGAAAAGATGGAGAAGGGAAAAGGAAGGAAAGGGAAAGAAGGAAGAGGGAACAGCAGGTTGATCAAAAAGGTTTAAAAAATCTAAAATTCCACTGTTGGTGGGAGTGTAGACTGGTGCAGCCACTGTGGAAGTCAGTGT
>RJWM01023960.1:0-31360 GCA_004363535.1 Dasyprocta punctata | reverse complement strand
CCTCTTAGGCTACATCTGAAGGGTGTACTATAGTCTATCCTTTTCTTGTGAACTATATGTCACTAGAAATTTGCTTTTTTGAGGCAAATTTGGAGCCTTGGGGACAATTTTGTAGTTTGAAGAGTCTTAGAGATATTAAGGGTAGGTTTATGGTTTCCTGGTGAATACGATTCTCTCACATTTGCTTCCAAGTAATAAACTGCAACAGAATTCACAAATTAAAGGAAATATGTTCTTAAGCTGGTTTTAGTTTTCTTTCTCTCTCTACAAATTAAAAAGGGCTTCCAAAAATGTAGAAATATAAGGACAGAAGACCTCTCCCATAATTTGAGGTAAAGAAGGTTTGATGTTATTTTTTCTGTGTTACAAACTTTGAAATTCTTGCCTGTGTAACATCGTTTTAACACATCTAGGGCAGCTACACTCAACAATGCTTTGGCTATTTCCCAACAGTTCCAAGCTAAGCAGGCATATGCTTTGCTTTCCAAATATTCGAGTGACTATATAACACAGCTACTCAGCCAAATACCCAACTACCTTGGAAGAAAAGCAGCAAGGAGTTACCAGAATACCTGATGTGATATTGTAAACAGCAGATGCACTGTATATTCTATGATTGCTACAAAATTGCTACATTTTAAAATTATTTATGTCCTCATTGAAGGTAGTGATTGAGTCTGAAAATTGTCTTATGTCTGTAACACAGCCCAGTACTGCTGTCATTTCATGAATACTTATTGATTAATGTTATGCATAAATGCCTAGAAAGAAACACAAATTATTTTTTACAGCTGACTGAGATATTTTCTGGCTTTTCTGCCCCATTTTCATCATTGTCTAGATTCATACAGGGTCAGACAGCATAATTATACTACAGTGTGAGCATGCAGAGGCCAAAAGAAATGGTTCAAAAACTCTCTTTATACATGCTTGTTGCTTCACTTTTGATTCAGGTGAACTATCATGTTCCGTATACTCTCTGTTCAGGATACAGTAATTGAATGTGTGTGCATGTGTGTATGTGTGTGAATGTGTGTATCTAAGTATACATGCATGCTTTAGGACTGAGTTTTAAAGAATACATTTGAAAATTGAAAATGCAGGCAGAAATCAATGAACACTAAGAGAAATGCATATCTATTTCTGCTTCATATATGTGATCATTCAGAAGACCACCAAATACTGCTTATTACTCACAGAATCTTTGTAGAGTGTGAATTCATTTAGATTAAAAATGTCATAGATGATGTTCATAGGTTCTTATTAACATCAATAAACATGAATCTTTATCTTGATTCTTTATCTTATTATGCTTCACATTGCACCAGCTTTTCAGTGAGGCACTAAATGAATAATCTTGCCAAGACATATCTGATTGAGAAACAATGAAAGAACTGGTGACATGATATCAATTAAAAATCAACACTGAGCCAGTAGCTAACAGGGAAGGGTTGATGACAGTAGAAGAGAATATGTTCTAGCTTCTCTGGTGAACAAGGCATACCCGAATATAAATTATTTTTTCATCAAGAACTATGTGGCATTAAGAAAAGTTTTTTTGTTTATTTGCTTATTTGTTTTGGTACCAGGATCAAACTTATGGCCTCACACTTGCCAGGCAGGCGCTTACACCACTAAGTTAAATCCCAGGCCCACAGTAAGGTAAGTTTATATGACCCAGCAAAGCACAGCTCCTACAAACACTTATTTAATCTGGGCAAGTAACCTCGTTCTTTACATCACTAAGTTGGTTCCATTAACCTATGAACTTTTAAAGCCAGACATTAGTTTTGCGCATGTCTACACAGTACTGATCTGTGAGGAATTAGGAATTGGAACCTGGTGTTTTGATTGTAGCTCTGAATGATGTATCAATAGTCCCCTCACAGAAACACTCAATGTCTCCCTTACTTGTCAATAGTCCACTACTTCTGCTTCAAAATTAGTACAGTTTCTTGTCATTTATAATGAACATCTTGTCTCCTGACATTGATGAGAAATTTGGTATTTAAAGAATTTTGGTATCAGTCAAGGGCAATTTTAAACTGTTATGTCAGTATCCACTGGGTAAAAATAGGGAAACTGTATTTGGATTTCAGGGTCAAGGGAAAAGTTGTCAAGTCCAAATGTTCAAAATCATTCTAAGTAGAGCAGTATGTATTGAGAATCAGTTTTTTAACCCTAGTTTTAGCTAAAGATTCTGAATGATTAAGAGATTTGAAGATAAATTTTAGGATGGACTACATTTTTCTATAAGGATCATTCTTTAAGTCAAAGGTGATAAAATTAAAAGTAAATACTAGTGTTAAAATTCCAGTAGATTGCGATAATAAATATTTATGAACTCTGGTCATATAATAAAGAAGTTTAATAGAATTAGGAATTAGATATGACTGATTATTTCAGATAAAATGTTATCCCTTTGAAAATTGAAACATAGTTCAAGTTGTCACTATTTTAGGTAGAATTAGGTCAAAATGTATTATTTAGCCTATGCTTTCTCATTCAGAGTATGCTAAATATTATTTAGCTGTAGTTTTTTTCTTTAATTTTTATTTTTTTATTAGTTCATATTGGCAATACGTAACAATCACATTACTCATGAGAAGTAGGTACATGCACATAACATGTTCATTCATTTTTTCATTTCCTTCCCCTTCTTTCCCTTCCCCTACCCCCATCACTTAATCTCCTTCCCTTTTGCCAAAGACTTATCTCCATGTTTCTTATTATCTATCTTTTTTTCGACTCTTCATTTATATTTTCGGTTTCTTCATGTAAGGGAAATCATTGTTTAGCTGCAGTTTTATAACTCAGAAGCAGGATACTATTTATACTCCTACACTTGAATTTGCCAAGGTCCAGTTTGGGACAGAATCTGTACCTGTCATTTTAAGAACAGGAATTCAAAAATAGGAGTGTTAACCACGTATGTATATAACAGGATTGTTAATTATGTTTACTGAATAACTGAAAAGAGGAGAAAAATAACTCTAAGATTATTATGGCAAAAGCAACTTTAGAAAAGAGCTGTTGACTCAAGGACCAAGTGAATAGGATGGAATTGTTAAGACTCACAACCTTGGGGTGGGGGTATGGCTAATTGGTAGGGCACTTGTCTGGCATGTATGAAATTCTGGGTTCAACCCCCAGTACTGAAAAACGGTTTTTAAAAACCCAGCAGAACCTTTGAGAGGAGGCCTTTGAAACTGAAAGCCCTCTGAGGAGAAAGACTTGTCTGCTGGTCTGGGTGCTTTTTGCTCAGAGGAACAGCCTTGAAGAGCTGGGAACAAAACTTGCCGAAAGGGACACCTGCTTGCTAACACTACTGTCCCTGATGATACCATGGTGTTGGAAAAAACCTTGCCACCTAAATCCAGCTGCTGTGATGAAAACAGACTGCTATTGCCGAGGAGAAGGAGGGATGGGACGAGGCTCAGTAGAATGCAAACCTACAAGACTCCCGCTGGGAGAAGACAGGAAGCGCCAAGTCCCTTTTCATATTCCTAGATTTACAGTCTCCCGCAGGCAAAGCAAAGGCAGCAGTGTGGTTTGCACAACCCACCTTCAGCATCACAGCAGCAGAGTCTCTTAAAAAAGGATGAGCTTGGTGTTGAGAGAAAAGACTTTAAAAATTGTTCCTTGGCCTTCAGCAATAATTCATTCATGCATAGAATTAAACATTGAATCCTACCAGAAAAAAATGCCATCTTTTGGAAGTACCTACTTGCCTTCCCTCTGTTTTCCACGTGACTCATGACTGAAGAAAGAATGGAGATGGATTGGTCAGGGTACCTGTAGCACACATGACCCTAAATTAACAGCCCTTTTTCTTAAAGTATCTCCACCTTTCCCTCACAAAAATAAATTACAACAGGTCTGGAACAATTGTTTACCTAAATTCCAAGGACTCACTATTCTTATTTTGGTTCTTGGGCATTGTTTCAAATGATGAAAGTGATCAGAAGGTTGACAGGCAATTTATAATTTCTTAGTTAATACAATTAGGATACTTGGTAGTAGCTAACCTTACCTTTCTTGTATCATAGGTAACAGAATATAATAATAATAAATGTGTGGTAGAAGTTTTGACACTTTAAACATAACGGATTTGTCTCTTGAGTTAAGATCAAAATTTAAAAGTTATAATCCACATTATATTGTATAGGACTTTGTATGCAATAAATTACATTATTTCTTAAAACTTTCTAGAGGCATTTAATTATGGAAAACACTCTAATTCATCAAAATGAGGTGTAAATTACATAAATATCTCCATCACATTCATGTCTATTAAACTAATTTGGACAGTACCATGACAGTGAGGCTGGCACTAACAAGGAAGTACTTGTAGGTACCCTGCTTAAAACAGCTTCCTAATGAAGCAATTCTAATCTTATTACACAGGCTTGATCTTGCTATCTACATTTAGAAAGAAATTATCATAACAACAAAGATTAATGGAGTTAGAAATGGATTTCACTAAGATTATTTAAGTAGCTCTCTGTAATCTTATCAACTAACAGTTTCTTTTAATGTTTCCCAGTGGTAGCATCAAGGAGAAAAAAATTTCATATATATTTAGCCATAGTTTTATAACTCAGATGCAGGATGTTATTTATACTCTTATGCTTTGAGGTATATATATATATATATATATATATATATATATATATATATATATAGAGAGAGAGAGAGAGAGAGAGAGAGAGAGAGAGAGGATATTTAAAGGACTTCTCACCTATTCACATCCCAGATTTTACTAGTTGTATCCAGTGAGGCAGAAGCCACGAAGTCCCCACAGGAATGCCACGTGCAGGACCAAACTGCATGGCTGTGTCCTTCAAAGGTCAAAATGCAATTGCCTGTAGATAGGTCCCATAATTTAACCGAAGTGTCACCACTTGAGGTTGCCAACTTGTCGCCACTGTTTGAAAGAACATAAAAAGATAATCTGCCTTAGAATGTATTTGTTGTAGTCAGGGGTTACAAAGAGAGAACAACTGCATACAGGACACAGAGTTTATAATACTGTTTTATAATATCACCCAGAGTTGAACACAAGAAAGTGCAGGAAAATCTATCCACAACACTAAGACCCAGGATATTTAGCCGAGGGCCTGGATCCCACAGCAATGTCATGCAAGACTCCAGCTAGAGACCCAAATGCATGACAATGCCTCCCACAAATCCAACTGGAAATCTAAGAGTCCATAATAAGGAATCTATTTACAGTTCTGTTCCGGGAAGGCCAAAGGTCAGCGGTGGAACTAGGAAGTCTATGCCAGCGGGGTGAAGGAGCTGTGCAGTGGGTTGAGGGTTCTACATGGGAGCCAAGAAGTCACGCTCAAAAGAAGAAACAGGGCTGCCCTGAAGAGCATCACAGCCATCCCCAATGGCAATGAGGTCCCGCACTCCGACGATGGAAAATAGTCGAGCACAGGTCAGGAAGCCCAGCATGACAAGCTTCTCCAGCATGCAGCCTCCCCTCCGGAGCCAGGAAGTGATGCACAATGTGAGGAGCAGGGCTCCCGCAATGTGAACCACAGCCACTCTCACTGATAAGGTCCCGAGCTCCTCCAACAAAAATGGCCGAATTCATATTGGCGAAGCCAGCATGACACGCACCTCTGGGAGAACCAGCAGCTCAAACAGCAACTCTTGAAAGAACCCACAACACCTGGCTCTTCTTCTCCACGTCTCTATTTATGCTGGCAACTTTCTTCAGGTGGCGCGTCTTTACTCAACACCAACTGAATTAATTCAGCTGGTGCTAAGTTGATCACCAGTTTGTAATCCATAACACTATTCATAATTAATTTTCATAAATGGTTGCAATATATGAATACTATGTGTGTATCTGTTTTATTTTCACTTTTAGTGGCATAAATAAATGACTGAATCTTATGATTTTATTTGGGTCTACACCATCACTTACCTGAATCATTTAGTAATCCAAGCTGATGAGATAAAACTGCTAAAGTATAGTTTCTATGTGAATTATTCTAGATTATTCCCAATTCAGCATATGCTGGATTCAGGGTCATGTGTTAGTCCGTGTAGGTGATGTGAGGTGAGAATGAGGACAGCTGAAACATGGGCTGAGACAGTTGCAAAAGCACAACATGATCCAGGCATGGGAGCGCAAGCCAGTAGTCCTAGCTGGGATATGTAGTGAGTTCAAAGACACCTTGAACTACATAGTGAGGCTCTGTCTCAACTAGCCCCTCAAAGAAAAAAAACTACAATATGAAATAGTAAGTCAGCATTACTTACTTACTTATTTTTGGATTAACTAAATGCTCCAGTTTGAATAACGAAGAAAGAGGGGAATCCTAAAAGCAATGATTCTGAGCTAGATCATTACACATGGAAGAGTTTTACGGTGCAGGCTGATTGAGGATGAATCATTAGATTTTCCATCTACATCATCAGAAGATATTTTAAAAAGCAGTGACTTTCAAATAATGGACATAAATGCTAGTTTAAAAACTAGCTAGACATCAGTGATCCAAAACATCTAAGTTTGCTGTTGTTGTTGTTGTTTATCTGCTTTTTGCTTTGGGGAGGTAAATATCTGTCGCAAGAAAATTCACTTCTATCACACTCTTCATATCCTTCAGCATTCTAATCCCTTTTCTAATAAATTTCTGTTTCTGAATAGGAATGAACTGTTTATTTGCTCCTTCCCTAATCTGAGTTTAAGGATTGCAAAGTGTTTTTTTTCTGCTCCATTTTTGCAGTATCAAGCATTATGACTGAGCAGATGAGATGCTCAGGAAATATTTTAGAATGAGCAAGTACATGAATGGGTGAAGGCAGGAATGAAGTCATGCTACAAACGGAGAAGGAACAGTGATTGGCATGCCTAAAAGATACCAAGAAAAGGCAGGACCAGGAAAGTATTTTCTTTAGTTGTTGGTGAGTTGGGTTATCTTTACAATAATAGGAAAATGAAATTTGAGTGGGCACCAGAGAATCAGCTACCACAGACAGGGGAAGCTTGAACATGCTGCAGAGATGGTGGATTACAGAGTGAAGACATTCTCATTAAAGTTAGAAGAGGACATCTATTTTATTTTTCAAATTAGCATAATTGGAAATTTTCTATCTGACAGGTAGTCCTTCACCAATAGATACAAAATAAAAAGTGTTCTTTGCTTTGCATCAGTTGCTTATTTGTACATATGTTTCTATTCAGAATTTTACTTTTTAATATTGGCTCTCAAACAATACATCTGTACTTGAAAAATCCAAGAAAACATAACAACAAAATTACTTAGGTGCATTTTTTTTTCTCAAACAGCTTCCTGATCAGCTAGCAGGTCATTACAGATTAGTCTCACTTTCATATAATAATCGCTGTGGTATATTTCAGCCTGTGACTAAAATACTCTCTCATGCTACTTTCATGTATGTCTCTGTCAACCACGTGTTAGGAGAAACAAAAAGTGTAAATGGGGTAATTGCAACTGCAATGAAGTAGTACTGTTTTTTCATAAGTGTCATAAACTAATATTTAATCAATATTAAATCCAAGATATATTATACATTTCTGAATATTCTTTTGAAATGATTTTGCATTTTAAAAGACATAATTTAAAGTATTAAAAGATGCATGCTTTTGGTTCGTGAGAAAATGAAGGACATCTCTGAGTGCTGCAAGAGATGAGAAGCACAATGGTGTCTTCAGCTTGAGAAGGGAAACAGGCAGTAACACAAATTTGGGAAGGTTTCCAAAGTTCTGCCAAAACGGGGACACTAAAACTGTCAAAAATGGCAAAAGCGGGTGTTATGGACTGACTGCTTCTGTCCTTTATCCCCAAAATTCACAGCCCTGATTCCCAGTGTGACGGTGTTTGGAGACCTAGCCTCATGAGCGTGGGAGCTCCGTGAAGGGACTAACGTCCTTACAAGAAGAGAGGCAGAAAGCCAGCCACTCCCAAGCACTGAAAGGTTCCTCACCCGAACCAGCCATTCTGACACCCTGATCTTGGACTCCCTAATAATAGAAATACGGTCCTGTTGTTTCAGATAACCAGTCTCTGGAGTTTCATAGCCTAAATTAAGTAAGACAGAATGGACATAGATCCAGATTGTTACATTGTAGCCTAAATTATTCCAGTTTAGGCTCTTGTCACGTCAACTGAATAATGAGCCTGCAAAAAATGTCTGAATGCATAATTAGAAATTAAAAACCATGACTGAGGATAAACTGATAAATTTAAAGAAGACTTATACCTCGAAGGGCTCTAGTTGTAATTATAAGGTACGAAATATAATGTAACTCCGAATTGAATGCATAAGTAAAAAATATGATGTAAAATGACCAAACAGTAAAGCTTATAAAATAAGTCGGCAAGTCTAAAAACTTAAAACATTTAGAAAACTGAAAAATCTAATTATTGAAATTAACAATTTACTGAATGAGATAAATAGCTGACTAGACAAAATAAGAGTAAATGAGTTGGAACATGAATCTTAAATTTTGAAAATTACTATTGCTACAAACAGAGTAGGAAGTAACTATAAGAAAAGTAAGAAATGTGGAAGGTAGAGTGATAAAGCTATGTTTTTCTATCTAAAATTCCAGAAGAGTGGAAATAAAGAGATAGGTACAAAACTTACAGATTGAGAATATACAGAAATTCAGAAGGGTAAGACCTATAACAATAGATTCTGGAAAAAATGTACAGTATATGAAATAGAGAAAACAGTATAAAAAAGAAATCTGCATTAGACTTTTAGAATTGTTGCTAGTGAAAATGACTTTAACTTTGATAACTAAGCATATTGCAGGGTACAGGTTAACACCAATCATTTTTAAAGCAGCATGAATATGCTAACATATTTCATGAGAGAAAGATAGAATAGAAGAAATTGGAGCTTCATGAGACACAAAAGAGGAAGCACAAAGTGTAGAGGTAGGAAGGCACGCCTGGTTTATTCTGGCTCTGCTAGACAACCCGATGACAATGGACAGGCTGTTTAACAATTAGATTTAGTGTGTCTAAAACACATTGTCTTTATTTTAAATTATGGACAGTAAGTTCTGCTCAGTATTACCTGTAAGACTGGTTTTCAAGATCCATTAAAAGAATTATTAGAATAACACGTTTTTAATTCTTAGTCTTCTTCAAACTAAAAGGTGCTCTTTTAAAAGATTCTTTGGTGATTCCTAGTTAAATTTGTACATAAAACTGCTTCTATTTCCATTAGTAATGAAATAAGATAAACTATTACTATTTTGTTGTAGTATCATGTACTTATGCTTATTTACTTATTAAGACTATCTGAACTTGTAAAAAGACTGTGAGGTGCAGTGTCCTCAGTTATCATAAAATATATATTATTATTTGATGCAGCAAAATAATATCCAAACCAATTTAACTCAAACTATCTTGTCTTGCTCTTGTACAGATAAAAATCCATAATTTTTGTTTTACTCAATTTATAAAATATGAGAAAATTCATTTTTATAAGTTATTAGAAAAATATTAAGATATTTAAAATACATTTAACATACCCAGCTGATGACAGCATCCTAAATTTTAAGATGATTTGAAGCAAAAGGGTCTTTTCATGCAAATTTCTTTAAACTCTTGAAACTGTTAGTTGCATTAGCAATGAAGGTAGGGATGAGGGTATAGTGACAAAATAAATCGAGACAAGGACAAAGCCACACAGAAAATGGTTTTAGTTTTCCATAGTAAGACGTGCCCATGCCCAAGTGCTTTTGTCCTGCTTCTCTGATGCTGTGCCCTCCTTTTGGGTATTAATCTAGAGTCAACCCAGAATCACAAAATAAAGAACTGAGAAGACAATACTGTGTTCAGGTGTTACAGCTGCTGGCAGAACAAGAGAGGTGCATCAAGAGTTCAGCGAAGAGCTGCCAGTGGAGAGAATTTGAGGGAGTGTGATCACAGAGGGACAGAGAATTCAGAAAATCAGCAGAGAAGCAAGGAAGGCTGGAAAGTAAGTTGAGCCAACACATCCCCAGGAACTTTGTTAATAACTGAGCATTGAGTTTCTTGCCTAGCAACTTGAAATCTCCCTTAGCTGTGCTGAGGAACACGGCTGGAAGAGATCAAAAGGAGCATGATGTGGCGCACAGCACGGAAGGAGAGCAAACCCCACAGTGAGGCATCTTCCGCCTCTCTCCAGAACGACGCCTTTTTTAGGATGGACGCACTGCTGGGCATGCCCATCTCCTCACTCAGTCGTTTGAGCACCTTCAATTAGATTTTCAGCCCACTTCATTCTTTACACAGGAATGACCAGATTCTGGCAAACAATGCAGATGTATTTGATTTTGGTCTACATGTGTTTTGTCCTTGGTTTTCTTTCTTTTTTAATGGGAGGATTTTACAGATGTTTAACCTGCACAAAATCACATGGCATTGAGTAGCAGCACTGCCTTTTCCAAGGCACATACTTTCCACAGCATGGTGCTCATCGTGCCCTGTATGTTACCTGTCCTCATTCACACCACCTCCTCATCCTGTGATCCAGCCACTGATCTAATGTCACCTTCTGTTAACACAGAACACACTCCTTAGACGGGACCCTGATGGAATGCTTGCATTTCTTTCTAATTTGAGTCCCAGGAAGGCTGAGAACACGTTGGAGAATGTTTTGTCTGTAGATCTCTAGTACAATAAATCCTAGAGTGTATGTATGGTAAAGGGTAGAAAAGACAGTGAAATAAGTGTACCTGTCACACTTAATCTTTGGACTTACTGATAAACCATTTAGTCTACATGAGTGAGGGTTGTACCCATTTTGCTATTTATTCCCATACAGCTATATTTATTTATAAGACATAGCATTTGTTGAATGAGTGGGCTCATGAAGGATGTTATGCTTGAGTTGCAATGGAGAAGAATATAACATGGTAGATTAGCTTATTAAACTTTCCATGGAGATCAAGCATATCAATCTTACACTGAAAATATGATAGATAATGTCCTAAGAATTCCTCAAAACTTTCAAGAAATGATTTGAGTCTTTGCAATTCTTTTACTGTTTGGTTTCCTTATTGAAATAGACATGCTTGTGCACTTTCTCTGAGTATATGTATATATGGGACTTTAAATTGAATATTCTTGAAAAACAATCTTGAATAATCAGAGTTTGATACACATGTATTGTCACATGCTGCTATTCTAATCTTCATTTTTTAGTAGTGGAGATCAAACTCTGGTCCTTGCACATGGCAGGCAAGTGCCCTTCCACTGAGATACACCCTCACCTCTCTTGTCTTTTTAAAATTAGATCTCAACTTCCATGCATGTCTGAGGCTTTTGTCGAGAAAAAAATATTCTTAGAATATTAAAGCTAAGTTTCTTTTAGCTATCTCAAGACCACTATGCTTGAGATCTTTTTATTTTTACAAACATGACTACTCATTAAAAAGTCTTAATTCTATATAAAAACATGGAGTAAACACAAAAAACGATAATTAAATCTATAGTACACGTATTAAAATTTTTTAAATGATATATTTACTCACCCAACAACACTCACTCTGATTCACACCACCTCCTCATCCTGTGATCCAGCCACTGATCTAATGTCACCTTCTGTATTTTACTGGTGAAGTGTATTTTACTGGTGAAGAATGGTTAAACTAGACAGAAAAAGTTCCTGGTTCCCATGAAGAATATGTTCGACAGAGGGAGAGATGAAATAAGGAAATGAATGAGTCCATAAGACAGTTTCAGATGGTAGTGAATTATGTGCAGTGAATGAACCAGAGTAAGATGGGAACTAGGTTGCCACTGCAAGGAGGGACATGAATGAGTCACAGCCAAAATTTTAGGAAGAACCAACCACGAAGTTCAGGGTGCAGCCCTGAGGTGGACATAACTTGCTCAAGATCTTGAAGGTGAGTGTGGCAGGGTGGTGAGAGGCAGATTAGTTAGGTTGGAGATGTGGAAACGGAGGCCACGAAGTAGGAGGTGCCAAACTACAGAGGGCCATGGGTTCCCTGGCGGGAAGGCATTTGGAAAAGAGCTAAGGGGTTTCACCATAAGAGATTGCTTAGCTGATTGGAATGCTTCAGGTACACAGCTAGACAATCAACCCACATCCCTCGGTGCTTCTAACACCAAGCATGCTCGCCTCAGGAGATCTGCATCTACTGTTCCTCAAACACAAGACAGATCCTGCTCCCTTAATATTTTCATGGCTTGTTCCGTGACTTGAGTTTAGTCTTTTTCTCCAAATTCACCTTCTCTTGGAGGATATATCTGACAACTGCTTTAAACGTAATTTCCCTAACTTTTTGCCTTTCTTTATAACCTTTTGCTGCTATAGCTTTCTCTATAATTCTTATCAACACCACCTGTGCATTCATTGTGACTATTATTTTTATGAATAAAATGTAAACTATTAGAGGGCAAAAACATTCTTTTTTTAAACTTTCTTTTAAAAATTTATTCTATATCTATGTGCCCATTATGGTGCCTGGCACAAAGGACACTCAATAAATACTTGAATGTATTGAACCAATGAATCCATGAATGAAACACAATTGTGAATATCACATGATCTCTAAATTCCTGCCTTTAAAAGTCAATTCAAACATTTTTTTCAAGTTTTATAAATACAGAATATAAGTAAATGGGTCCTCTTTTGTGACTGGATTTGTTTGTTTGTTTGTTTTGTTTTTGGCAGCACCAGGGATTGAACTCACAACCTCGTGCCTGCCAGACAGGCACTTAAGCCACTGAGCCAAACTCCTGGCCCTAGTTTTTTGAGGCAGGGTCGCACTATGTAGCTATTTATTTTCTTAAAGAACTTTTATTCCAAGATATAGGAAAACGTTTCTGAATTTTACCCGTTATTATAAAACTTCACATCAGCCTAGAGGATATCATCATATAACTGCAGAAAAACAGTACGTCTCTAATCGCTCCACTTCTTTGGGTAGATGCGTAACATAAGTACACTCAGTGAATAAACAAGGAACTCCCATAAAGTACATTATTGAAAGAAATCAATACTTAGTGAAAAAGTCAACTTCATTGAGTCTTCTTATCAGCATAGGCAAGTACCATGCCAGTATACCAAATTCCAAGTCTGAATGAGAGCGGTGACCTCCAGACTAGGTTTTCTGCTTATGTCCTTGTCCTTCTTCAACCTATTTTCAGTGCGAATACCTAAAGAATCCTGTCCATGTCACTTCTCTGCTCAAAATTCTCAGTGGTATCTCTACTCCCAGGGTCAAAGTTAAATATTTTAAACATGGAGTAAGATCTCTGATCCACCCACCATCCACCTAAGTTCCCACTCTGACTTTTTTTGTCAGACTGAGCACCCCTTCCTTCCCTACTGAAGTCACACAAGGCCTTCACATTCATTATTTCTTCTTGTAATGTTCTTTCTGAGAAAACTCATGACTGGTCTCCTCCCTTTCTCCAGCCCTCACAGAAAGACACAGGAGTAAAGTCGATCTTCTGACTTTGTCTTCTTCAGTAGTATTTATATCTATTAACTTACTATGTATTATAGTGACATATTGTCTGGTTTCGACCACTAACCCTCTTTTATAGGCCTCAGCTTTTACCTAGTTCTTCTAATTAGTACCTTTAAATAAAATTGCTTCCCCTGCCTGGATCTAGTCCTTTGAGAATGTGTTTATCAAAAACTTCAATCCCCATCATTTTAGAGAATTTAAAATCACCACTTCTAAACCTAGAATGCAAAGACCCAATTCATGTCTCAGCTTCTCACAAACCTCTAGGAGATGCTTCATTGTCATTCAGAGCAGGACCCAAACCAGGCTTCTCATGGCCCCAGTGGTAAGAATTCATTGTTTCCAAACCTTCACTGCTTCTGCCTCAGTGCCCACGTGGTTCCTAAGACAGTGAAGTTACTCTTTATTGACATTTTTTGTAAGCCTTTTTCACATGCAACCTTGACTCTGCATAGCACTGAGCCTGCTTTTGTAACTGAGGCAATTTGTGCAACTCAACCTCTCTGGTACTTGGGTCTCCTCCAACTACATTCATGCTATAACTGAATCACTGCATTTTTAAAATTCATGGATTTGTTCAATTCCTCTTAAATATCTACTATCCATCAGTGATGGAAAAAATAGGAAGGATATGAAGTACATATGTTCTTATAAATACTTGCATATTTTCGTTCAGATTAAATTGTGAGAAGTGAAAGGCTTTGCATTCAGGGATCACTTTTTTTTTTTTCCCATCTTCTCAGTACCATAGAACTGCTTTAACTGACTTAACCTGCAGCATTGTTTCTTGGTACTAGAAAGAGGAAAGATAAAAGGTACAAACCTTCTGCATTACTGAGAGCTTATTACTGAGGCCACAGAGTATATACTACATGAGCTATTACATCTTCCTAACAGGGACCTAGTGGCGAAAGGCTTGGAAGTCTTACTAACTAGTCATCATGCAGCCTTTGAATAGCTCTAGGTGACTCTTTTGTAGATAATGGGAATCTTGTACTTGCTGAGGTCTTCTCTTTATGAATGCTACAATACATAGGTCCAATGTTGAAGTCCTCCTATAGTAATTTCAAATATATAAAATAAAATTATAAAAACTTATTAAAATTAATTTAAAATTAATAATCACCAATGTAACTGCATCTAATAGAAAAGACTTAAGGTAAATTGCATGTACTTTTTTTATTAACTTACTTTCTGACTTTATCTTATTTTATTTAAATTATCCTTCATGTTAATTGCATCTCAAAAACATACTTTTAAATCATTTAAATCCTTTTGAGAAATTAATAATATAAAATGTAATTTAAAATTCACAAAACATACTCTGTTCTAGGAATACAAACATGATTGAAATAAACTCTTCCCTCAAGGATGTCATAATCTATAGGCTGCACAAATATATAATCAATTAATTGTATTTTAATAATTATTTCAATAAATGAATGTACAGGATATAAGTGGTAAAATAGAGAAGAATATGTTCAATTTTATAGCCTGGAAAGGTGGTCACAAGGCTCTAAAAAAAGTGAACACATCTCAACAAAATCCACACATTTAAGCAAGTGTTAACAATGTAAGTTTAGGAGATGATAAGTGAGTGTTTGGCATGTGAAAAAGATTGTAGTATCTTCACAGATTTGAAATATTTTATATACAAAAGAAGAAAAATAATGGGAAAATTGCACTAAGTATTGAATCAGCAACATTCACATAACAAAAGCCTGTCCTGCAGGCCTAAGGAATTTCAATCTGTAGGTGGTGTGGAGAGATTACAGGGCTTCCAGATTAGTTGGTGAGGATGGAAACTCTGGGGTGTGGCAAAGAGCCAGGGAGTTACAGGGGGAGGCAGAAGTTTTGTTTGAGAAATGATAACAATTTCCAATATAGATTTGCCCTTAAATATTCATCTTAATGATTTTGATATCTGTCCTTTGCATAATCACAGTCAATGCTAGATTTGTTTAAATGAATCTCAAGACCAAGTATTGGTCTCAAATTTGTCTTTTCTACTCAACTAAAAGAGTTGTCTAAGACTACATTGTAATAAATGGGATGCGCCACCTGCCAATGAAAAGCCCTCCTGCGAGGCTGTTGCTTCCACATCTTCTTTAGACTAACTCTGAGTTGAGTTAGTAAAAATCCTAAATTGTTGAATTTTCTCAATATACCCTTTACTGACTTTCCAAAATACATGGTAATCAAAATATGTGAGTATGATGCCAAGTTCAAGTCTTCATAGGGTTGATCTGACAATACATTCTAGTTCAATAGAGGCAGGATACATTTTTCATCAAATTAGATTAAACTAAATGTGGGATAGGATATTTTTAACAGCCTCTTGGTATGAAAAGTTATTGAGTGAAGTTGAATCAAGACAAGAAGACGAGTGCAGATTATTGCTTTTAAAAAACTGTGCAAGTTCTAAGTGAAATTAGGGCTAACACTTTTCAAATATTTATTCTATACACCTATATAGAAGGTGGAAATAGAAAAGCCTTATCATTGCTTGTGTTAGAAGGCGCATTCAGTATAGGGCTCAGGTTTATTCATGATCCCCACTGGTCAAAGCCACTCCGTCGGAAAGCTCTCTGATGAATACGGGCAGCATAGCATTATGGTCCCAGAAGCAATGGGAAAGCAATGTTTTTCTGTTTCTGATACAAAATTAAATGTTTTTCATAACTGATGATGTTATGATGACAATTTGGATACACTCAAAACTAGCTTATTGAAAATATTTTTATCACAGAATTGTAGAATCTCAAGCTTGGAAGCATCCTTCAACCTAACCTCATCACCTATCCCTCAGGTCAATTATTTCTTCTAATAGTCTTCTGTCATTGTATCACCAAATCTCTATTTAAACATCTAGTCAGGATGTTCAGTTCATTTGGTTTAGAGGCTTTGTTAAAAAGTTTTTCTTTTATATAAGAATTTTCCCTTGTTGAAGTTAGATAAAATTTTTGGCATCACACAGAATTCAAATAATCTGTCTCTCACTCAATACAGGAAGAATACAGGAAGAAAGCTATCGTGTCCTGGAAAGTAGTCTATTCATCTCCTTTCTTAATCACTAAAATATTTTTCTGCTATATCCACTTTGCAAGTATGCAGAGTTCTAAGAAGCAGCACATCTATTCTACTTCAGCTGATAACTGGTCTATTTTTACTGAATAGGGTATATATTCCCATTATTCTATTTCAACTCTGTACCCCATTGCTTCAAATACTGGTAATAAATATAGGACCCATATTTATTTCCACATGGTAAAATGAAAGTAACTTTGTTTGATTTCCATTCCAAGGTATTGCACACTTGTTCTTGTTTATTCCTCCAATAATTACTTCTATTGTTTCATTTTCAGGTTGTTTTCCCTTCTATGACTGACCTATTTTTCTAATAACAGGCCTCAAATGCAGTTTAAAACTTCTTAATAAGATCATTTGATTCAAGACAAACAGGCTAACTGTAATATTCTGAGATAGTCCATATTCCTATCCAGAAACCAATTAAGTATTTCAGTTTATGAAGCTCCTTTTTAAAACTCCAAATGCCATCATTAATTTAAGCCATGTTGAAATCCAGTTATTATAACTCTCCTATGTCTCCATGCTGCAAGTGTATGTAGGAGAAGTAAGTATAACTCTGGATATATAAATAAAACCTGAAATTTTCTGTTAAAGATTCAGTTAACAAACATTTCATTGGTCCTTCTGGGAACTCCATCTGTCCCACCATAAATTCAGTGTAGTATGGATGGAGTGCAATAGATATGCCCCAAGCAAGCTCCTAATAGTATTTATAATCAACTATAGGAAATCTGCACAAATTTCACTTGAATTATCCAACACTTCATAGATCAGATATCCTTCCTCGGAGCTACACTAGTCACTAAAAAACAGGTAACTGTAGGAGTATGCATTTAGATAATGATTGTCTGACTTCCTCACCACAAGCTTTACAAGTAAATAAGATCATTTAAGGGTACTAAATTGAAACTCAAAAACTCTCAATTGTTCTGGAAATAAAATAAACTAGTACATTACCAGAAATCAGAACTCTTATGTTCTAATCACATCTTTTCCATTTAAAATCCTTGTTGATTGTGAAACATTCTAAAAATTTCAATATTCTTATCTGTAAAAGAAGAAATGTCAAACTACATACCAAAATATAGCATACGACACAGTTGTGAGCAGTAAGAAGGTTGCTGAATATTTATATGATGTTTTTAATGAAGTTTTAGTTGCATAAAGCATACTGCTTTGAAGAAATTTTAAAAAGAAATAAGTCAGGTATAGGAAATTCATTATTTTTTAGCAGTACGATTTCATTTGTTTCCATCCTCCAGAAGGTTAGTCATTTCTTACAGAAAAAGTGTGATTTACAAGCAAAAACAAAGCAGGGGAGAGGGGCGTCCCTTGTACCTTTACTCTATGTGAGAACAATTTTACTGACTATGGAACACCAATCTGTATTTAGAAACTAAACAAACATCATTGTCTTGGTTACTTTTTCTCTCATTGCTGAGACAGAATACCTGATGCCCAAAATTAGGGAAGGAAATGCTTATTTCTTACATTTCCTGGAGGTTTCAATCAATATTCAGCTGGCTACAAGGCAGGGCAGTGTGGCGGGGCAGTCATTTATGGCAGCTCCCAAAGAGCAAGGTGTGAATCTGGCAAGAGAGAGAGACACACCTTCCTCCTCCCCTTACAGTGTATGTCGGCCCCACGCCTGGGTGGGTGCAGCACTCACATTGCCAATCTGAGTGCCAGAAAACAAACCAATCATGAACGCAACTCAGCTGCATCCATGATTACATGAGGCTTTAGTGGGGGCCATCTGACTGACCACACTATATCAGTCATCTTGTTTAGATTAACTAGATGTGGATTAGCATTGTGGGTTATGAGCTTGTCGACTACCAGTGCTACCCAGAGATGTGCACAAGCCTTGGTTTGAGAGTAGCAACATGGCCCTTGGAGAGTGCAATCTCTAGAAACTTAAGATAACGTAAAAACGGAAACTTAAGTATATGCATAGTGAGAGATGTAGCAACATAAGGGAAAGGATACTTACTACCTTTAAACATATTCAAGAAATTAATAAAGCTAGTTGTAAAACAATTCATCAGGAAATAAAAAGTTTGAAATGCCACCAAGACATAAAAGACAATAAAAATCCAATAGACACAAAATAGCACATATATATGATAATGATTAATCATAGAATTGTTATTATACAATTCAGTGTGTATTCATGTTTAAAAATCAAACAAAGCTAAGCATGGCAGCACCATTCTCAGGCGTGGAGGAAAGATCACAAGTTTAAACCCAGCCTGGGCAACTTAGCAAGCCTCTTTCTCAAGATAATGAATTAGAAAGGGAGGGGTTGTACCTCACTGTAAAAGCCTTGGTTTCAATCTCCAGTATCCCGAAAAGGAAAAAAAAATCAACTGTAGTACAAATTAAAGATATATCAGTGTTAATTTTCTGTTAAATACCTCATATAGATTATTGTCTTATTTTGATCATCTTTTATAACCAGCATCTAAGAAATTCTAATAGTTTCATTTAAAGTAGTAGAACATGGGACTGGGGGTTTAGCTCAGTGGCGTAAGTGCCTTCCTGGCAGGCATGAGGTTGTGTGTCCAATTCCTCAGTATCCCAGAAAATACAGAAGTTCATCAACACCTACTTCAAAAACCTTTACTCACATAGATTCGATGACACAGAAGAAATGGACAGATTCCTAGAAACCTATGAATTACCAAAGCTGAATAAAGAAGATGTAAAACTGCTGAATAACCCAATTTCAGCTAATGAAATTAAAAATGTAATTAGAACCCTCCTAACAAAGAAAAGCCCGTACCCTGATGGATTCACCACTGAATTCTACAAGAAATTTAGGAGGACTTAATGCCAGCACTCCTCAAACTCTTCAGTGAAATTGAAAGGGAAGTAAGTCTCCCTAACTCCTTCCTGGAAACAAGTATTATCCTAATACCAAAACCAGAGAAAGACCCAACCAAAAAAGAAAATTACAGACCAATCTCCCTAATGAACATAGATGCAAAAATCCTCAATAAAATACTGTCAAATAGAATACAGAAAGTTATCAGAAAGATTATACACCATGATCAAGAGGGCTTCATCCCAGGGATGGTTCAACATATGGAAATCAATAAATGTAAAAGACCATATCAACAGAGTCAAGGACAAGAACTACATGATCATCTCAACAGATGCAGAAAAAGCTTTTGACAAAAACCAACACTCATTCATGATAAAAAAAAACCCTACAAAAAATCGGAATAGATGGTGTCTACCTCAACCTGATAAATGCTGTATATCATAAACTAACAGCCAACATCTTACTAAATGGACAAAAGCTGAAAACTTTCAACCTAAAATCAGGAACAAGACAAGGATGTCCATTATCACCACTCTTATTCAATATAGTTCTGGAAATATTAACCAGAGCAATTAGACAAGAGAAAGAAGTAAAAAGGAGTAAGGATAGGAAAGGAAGAAGTGAAATTATCATTATTTGCAGATGATATGACACTCTACATAGAAGACCCCCAAAAATCCATTAGAAGACTTTTAGAAGTAATAACTAAATTCAGTAATGTTGCTGGATACAAGGTGAACACTCAAAAATCAATAGCATTCCTGTACACAAACAACAAAGTCACTGATAGAGAAATAAGGGAAACCACACCCTTCACTATAACATCCAAAAAAATGAAATACTTAGGGATCAATCTGACAAAGGAAGTAAAAGATCTATGCAGTAAAAATTACATTACTCTGAAGAAGGAAATCAAAGAAGATTTCAGAAAATGGAAAGATATTCCCTGTTTATGGATAGGAAGAACAAACATTGCGAAAATGGCCATTCTCCCTAAATTATTATATGGATTTAATGCAATCCTAATCAAAATACCACTTGCCTACCTCACAGAGCTAGAAAAAGCATTCCTGAAATCCATCTGGAACCAAAAAAGACCTAGAATAGCAAAGGCAATTCTGGGCCACAAAGGTAAGGCAGGAGGCATCACAATCCCTGACTTGAAACTTTTCTACAAAGCCACTGTAATAAAAATCAGCATGATACTGGAATCAAAATGGACCTGACAAGATCAGTGGAATAGATTAGAAGATACAGCCACAACTATGAACACACTCAGTCACCTCATCTTTTACAAAGGGGCCAAACATGTACATTGGAAGAAAGATAGCCTCTTTAACAAATGGTGCTGGAAAAACTGGCTTTCTAGATGCCGTAAACTAAAACTAGATCCATATCTATCACCGTGCACTAAAAGAATGTCAAAATGGATCAAAAATCTGAATATTAAAACAGAGACACTAAACTGACCAGAAGGCAAAGTAGGTAAAAATCTTGATGACATAGGAGTAGGCAGAGAGTTTATGAACGAAAACCCAATTGCACGGGAAACACTTCCCAGAATTAACAACTGGGATCTCATCTTACTAAAAAGTTTCTGCATGTTAAGGAAATCTCCAACAGAGTGAAAAGAAAACGCATGAACTGGGAAAATATCTTAGTTAATTATCCATCGGACAAAGGACTTCTATCTAAAATATATAAAGAATTAAAAGAAATCGGGCCCTTAAAATTCAAGGACCCAATCCAAAAATGGGCATGTGAGATGAATACACACTTCTCAGATGAAGAAATACAAATGGCAAATAAATATATGAAAAAATGTTCAACATCAATGATCGTTCAGGAAATGCAAATTAAAACAGCACTGAGATTCCATCTCACTCCAGAAAAAATGGCCAAGATTAAAAAATCAACCAACAACAAATGCTGGAGGAGCTGTGAAGAAAAAGGAACTCTTCTCCACTGTCGGTGGGAGTGTAGACTGGTGCAACCACTGTGGAAACCAGTGTGGAGATTCCTCAAGAAGCTAGGATGAGAGATCCCATTCAACCCAGTATCCCACTTCTGGGCATTTTCCCAGAAGAATTGAAATCATCATACAACAGTGATATTTGTGCACCCATGTTTATAGCAACCCAATTTGTAATAGCCAGATCTTGGAAACAAACCAAGTACCCAACAGTTAAAGAATGGATAAAAAAGATATACTACTTTTATACAATGGAGTGCTACTCAGCTATCAAGAAAGATTGCATTGAGACTTTTATAAGTAAATGGACACGACTTGAGACCATATTCATAAGTGAGATAAATCAAATCCACATGTGTAAATACCGTATTGTCTCCCTAGTGTAAGAAACTGAAAAAGTATATATGATCCAAAATCTATAATAAATACTATGTAAGGGTAAAAAACTGCTCAAAGAGCAAAAGTTATTGGGAAGGTAAAAGGGGGAAAGAGGGAAGGGAAAAGGAAAAAGATATAAATCTGTATATATGTATATGTAAGATAACTAAAACGAACATGCTGCTGAATGTATTAATTATTGAGAAAGAATGGTTAATACTCATATGATTAGATCAATTTTACATGTCTATAGCTGTTAATGTAGACAACCATTTTGAAGGTAACGATATGCAATATTGCAACCACTGTCAAGTTTCTATCATCCTATAATGTTACTGTTGTGCATTTGCTCTAGTCGTTTGTTTGTCTCTTGCTTTTTGTCTTTCTTATGTGTGTCTTTTTTTCTCTTAAATAAAAAAAAATAACAAAATAAAATAAAGTGGTAGAATATGAATAGGTGAACTCTGTCAATCAACAGCCAACTTATTTTTGTCAATCAAAAGTCAGATCATCCCAGAATGGTTTCACCTATGGTTCTATCTGACTGGATGTTATGTTGGTAAAATATTACTTAGCTATAGCACACACCTCTAGCTTATAAGAGGATTGATTTATCTGAGGGCACATAATATATACGCCAAAAATAAGCTTTGATTTCAGGCTGTATTCAAAGTTTCCATAAATATATTTAAAATTTTTATTTATATTAGAACTATTTGAAAATTAATGGTGATCATTTGATGTTACACATAGGCATAGTAAAATTATGTTGTGGTGCTTTTCAATTTATATTTCTATGTATACAAAATCATATTTATCATAGTAAAAATCTAAACCAAAAACAAAACTACCAACAATTCCAAAATTAAAGATAATATGTGAAAATACATAAATACTTCAGAAAAAACATGATTTATATATACAGTACAATTCTGGGAAAAGTATCATTAAATATTAATCAAACTTTAGATGAGAAGAATGATTTTCTCAGCTTCACATTCATGGAAGAATTCCCTCTTCTTCCCATCTGACCCTCAAAAGTATGGACAATTAAACTTCATCAATCTCCAAACTTAAAAAGAACAACCTTTAACTAAAGGAAAATAGATTAGTAAAATAATGTTGTAATATTTAACAAAAAGATAAATATATGTTAACTATAACTAGTTAGGCAATGTAAATAATTATGTAAGAAAAATTAATAAGTAGATAATTAACAAAAAAGAAAATACAACTTTTCTACACATAAAATAACGGTGTAGAAGCAAAAATATATGATACATTTCCTTACCTATTACAAAAGTCAGCATTGATTGTTCTGGGGCTAGCTACCCTCTCTAGCCAATTTGTTTGGTACTTTCTCACTTTAGGTACTTGTCACAAATCCCTGAACCAATTCATGAAGAGTACCAAAGTACACTATGTTACTGCCCATGATTAATTTGTTGCATTTTCTCCGTTGAAGATACTGTATTAAAAATACTAAACTACAAAACAATTGAAACATTTTTTATTTTACTTCCTACTTTTGAGATGTCTTTGTTTTACAATAGACTGTTTATTAATAACTATGTTATATGTGGCTCATACACATTACCCTGTCTTCTAATTCTGAACATTTTATTTTCCTGGTGCAAATAAACAATTGAAAGTTACTGAGAAATACAGTTGTATTACTGAAAGGAGAATGTCATTCACTAATACAATCTTTCCAATGTAGCAGAATGGTTTCTCTATTTAGATTTAAAGTTACGTTACATATTGAGAAATTTTTCCTCTCAGGAGCTGTGGATATTTAACAATGTCACCAAAGTCATTTATTTAGAGATTTTCTCCGAAGTACCCCTCTCACTAAACTTGATAATTCTTATAATACCGCGAGTGGTTTAATTTACTTAAATGATGCCAAATTATGGATGATGTTGGTTAACTGAGATTAACTCATATTGTACAATCTGTGAAGACAACTAGAAAGCAAACTAATGACCTCCAAGTTTCACATTGCAATTATTCCACTTATATAGTGTATATTACTCTTCATATAAGAAAATGATTGTATTATTTTTTTTGAAACAACAGTGTAGAAAATGTATATCTTATGCGCAGAAGATATCAGAATGATGCATTAGTTCATCAGGGTATTGAAGTCCAAATGCTTAGGAGGTTAGAAGATTTCCATGGCCAGTTTCTATGTCATTTTCTCTTACTTGTCAGATTTAATAGAGTACTTTGGATTGATAGTTAAACTTTAAAAAGTAAGATAAATATGTATATATTTCATGAGACAACTTTTTGATCTCAGCAATTAGGTTTCCCTTATCTTGAAACATACCTGGATTAAACATAAAACAAAAAAATAACCTTCTATTTTTCTGTTTATGGAAATACTATAACTATACACATAAGGCTTCCTGGGGAGTTTAGTATAATTCTTGTGAGGTTTTCTAACTGTGGTATTGCTGAGAAAATACTTTTCAAGGGCGGTTAGGCATCTCCAGATGATATTTTCTATACTGAGTAAGTGATTTATTACTTTCACATACAATTTTAAATATTTCATTTATTTTTATACACAATTTTCATTTCTATGTATCTTTTTATACACAATTTTTATTCATATTTGTCTTGGCAAAGTACAATTTAATATTTCTTTTATTTAAGAGAAAAAAGACACAGAAAAGAAAAACAAAAAGCAAAAGATACAAACAAACAACAACAATAAATCCAATAGAATAACAGAATAGGTTTATAAAACAAGATGAAAGGAATTTGACAATGGTTGTAATATTGCAGATTGTTACCCTCAAAAGGGTTGCTTAGATTAATAGATATAGACATGAAAAACTGATCAAATCATAGGAGTATTAACTGTTTTTTTCCAATAACTAATACATTTAGTAGTATAGCTATTTTAGCTATCTTATTTGTGTGTGCATATATATATATATATATATGTGCATATATATGTATATATACAAATTTATGTCTTTTTCCTTTTCCCTTCCTTCTTTCCTCCTTTCCCCATCCCAATTACTTCTCCTCTTTGAACAGTTTCTTACCCTTACATAGTATTTACTGTAGATTTTGAATCATATATGATGATGGAGAAGAGTTTCTTTTTCCTCACAGCCCCGTCAGCATTTGTTATTGGTTGATTTCTTGTTCTTGGCCATTCTTTCTGGAGTGACATGGAATCTCAGTGTTGCTTTAATTTGCATTTCCCGAATAACCATTGATGTTGAACATTTTTTCATATATTTATTTGCCATTTGTATTTCTTCATCTGAGAAGTGTGTATTCATCTCACATGCCCATTTTTGGATTGGGTCCTTGAATTTTGGGGGCCTGATATTTTTTAATTCTTTATATGTTTTAGATAGAAGTCTTTTGTCTGAGCAACAGTTGGCTAAGATATTTTCCAATTCATGGGTTTTCTTTTCACTCTATTGCAGATTTCCTTTAACATGCAAAAAATTTTTAATATGATGAGATCCCATTTGTTGATTCTGGGAAGTACTTCCATGCAGTTTAATTTTTGTTCATAAACTCTCTGCCTACTCCTATGTCATCAAGATTTTTACCTAATTTTCTTCCAGCAGATTAAGTGTCTCTATTTTAATATTCAGATCTTTGATCCATTTTGACTTTAGTTTAGTGTATGGTGATAGACATGGATCTAACTTTAGTTTTCAGCATATGCACAGCCAGTTTTTCCAGCACCACTTATTAAAGATGCTATTTTTCTTCCAGTGTACATGTTTGGCCCCTTTGTCAAAGATGAGGTGGCTGAGAGTGTTTGTAGTTGTGGCTGTATCTTCTAATCTATTCCATTGATCTATAAGTCTGTTTGGAGTCCAGTACCATGCTGATTTTATCACCGTAGCTTTATAGTATGACTTTAAGTCAGGGATTGTGATATCTCCTGCCTTGCCTTTGTTGCCCAGAATTGCCTTTGCTATTCTAGGTCTCTTCTGGTTCCAGATGAATTTTAGGGATGATTTCTCTAGCTCTGTGAGGTACACAAATGGCATTTTGATTGGAATTGCATTAAACTTGTTTGACAATTTTGGGAGAATGGCCATTTTCACAATGTTTGTTCTTCCTAACCATGAACAGGGAATATCTTCCCATTTTCTGAAATCCTCTTTGATTTCCTTTTTCAGAGTAATGTAATTTTCACTGTATAGATCTTTTACTTCCTTTGTCACATTGATTCCTAAGTATTTGATTTTTTTGGATGTTATGGTGAAGGGTGTGGTTTCCCTTATTTCTCTATCAGTGACTTTGTTGTTTGTGTACAGGAATGCTATTGATTTTTGAGTGTTGACCTTGTATCCAGCAACCTTACTAAATTTGGTTATTACTTCTAGAAGTCTTTCAGTGGATTTATGGGGATCTCCTATGAAGAGTATCATATCATCTGCAAATAATGATAATTTTACTTCTTCCTTTCCTATCCTTATTCCTTTTATTTCTCTCTCTTGTCTAACTGCTCTGGATAAAGTTTCTAGAACTATATTGAACAGGAGTGGTGATAATGGACATCCTTGTCTTGTTCCTGATTTTAGGTTGAAAGTTTTCAGTTTTTCTCCATTCTGTTGGTTTATGATATATGGCTTTTATCGGGTGGAGATAGAGACCATCTATTCTGATTTTCTGTAGGATTTTTATCATGAATGAGTGTTGGATTTTGTAGAAACCTTTTTCTGCATCTATTGAAATGATCATGTGATTCTTCTCATTAGCTCTGTTGATATTATGTTCATTGATTTGCGTATGATGAACCATCCCCGCATTCCTGGGATGAATCCCTCATAATCATGGTGTATAATCTTTCTGATGACTCGTTACATTCTATTTGCCAGTATTTTATTGAGGATCTTTGCATCTATGTTCATTAGGGAGATTGACCTAATTTTCTTTTTAGGTTGGGTGTTTCTCTGGTTTTGCTATTAGGGTAATACTTGCTTCCAGGAATGAGTTAGGGAGACTTGCTTCCCTTTCAATTTCACTGATGAGTTTGAGGAGTGTTGGCATTAAGTCTTCCTCAAATTTCTTGTAGGATTCAGCAGTGAATCCATCAGGACCTGGACTTTTCCTGGTTGATAAGGTTCTAAGTACATTTTCAATTTCATTAACTGAAATTGGGTTATTCAACAATTTTACATTTTCTTGATTGAGCTTTAGTAATTCATACATTTCTAGGAGTTTGTCCATTTCTTCTGTATTATAGAACCTACGGGAGTAAAGGTTTTTGAAGTAGGTATAGATGATCCTCTGCTTTTCCACAGGGTTTGTAGTGATTTCACCCTTTTCATTTCTTATTGCATGGATGTGAGTTTCTCTTTCCTTGTTTTGATAAGGTTGGCTAGAGGTATATCAATTTTATCTATTCTTTCAAAGAACCAACTCTTCAGTCCATTAATTCTTTGTATAGTTTTCTTAGTTTCAATTGCATTAATTTAGGCTCTGATCTTTATAATTTCCTCCCCTCTTTGGGCCTTGGGTTTGACTTGCTCATCTTTTTCTAAAAGTTTGAGGTGCAGCAATAGGTTGTTTATGTGTGGTCTCCCCATTTTTCTGATGTGGGAGTTTAGTTCTATAAATTTCCCTCTGAGGACTGCTTTGTGTCCCACGGGTTCTGGTAATTTGTATTTGCATTTTCATTCAATTGTAGGCATTGTGTAAGTTCTTCTTTAATTTCTTCTGTGATCCATTGGTTGTTTAGGAGAGTGCTATTTAATTTCCAATGTTTATCAGGTTCTTGTGGGGTTTTTTTGTCATTCATTTCCAATTTTATTGTGCTATGGTCAGATAATATACATGAAATTATTTGAATTCCTTTGCATATACTTAAGCATGTTCTATGGGCTAGTATATGATCTATCTTAGAGAATGACCCATGTGCAGCTGAGAAGAATGTACATTCTGATGTTGTTCGATGGAACACATGGTACACATCTACTAGGTCCATTTCTTCACAAGTTTAATTCAGTTCTATCATTTCTTTGCTGATTTTTTGTTTGGTTGATCCATCTCTTTGTGACAATGTGGTGTTAAGGTCCCCCGTTATAACTGTATTATTGTTTATTTGGTTTTTTATGTCTATTAAGGTTTGTCTTATATAGGTGGGTGCTCCTATATTTGGTACATATATATTTATGATCATAATCTCTTTCCCTTCAAGTTTCCCCATAACAAGTATGAAGTGACCTTCTTTATTTCTTTTGATCATTCTTGATTTGAAGCTCACATTGTCTGCAAACAAAATAGCTACCCCTGCTTTTTCTCTGGGTTCCCATTGCATGGAGTATTGTTTTCCAACCTTTGATTTTTAGTCTGTGAATTTCCTTTTGAGTTAAATGTATGTCTTATACACAGCATATTGGTGGATTTTGTTTCTTAATCCACTCTGCCAGTCTGCTTCTTTTGGTAAGTTGAGACCATTTACGTTGATTGATGTAACTGACATGTACTGACTTATCTTTATCATGTTATCTTTCTGTTGCTGGTTTTCAACTTTTTCTGTTTAATTGTTTGCCCTGTTTAGTGGTCTCTTTTTGCTGTTGTTCTTAGGATTGTAGTTATCTTTCTCTCTTTCTAGAGTGTCTTTCAGTGCTCCTTGTAGTGTTGGTTTGGTGGCCATGAATTTCTTCAGTTGTTCTTTGTCATGGAAGTATCTTATTTCTCCATCAATTTTTAAAGATAATTTTGCAGGATACATCAATCTGGGCTGAAAGTTGTTTTGTTTCAGAATTTGAAATACTTTACTCCAAACTATTCTTGACTTGAAGGTTTGTGTTGAGAAGCCTGCTGTGATTCTGCTAGGGTTTCCTTTGTAGATGATCTGTTTCTTTTCTCTGACAGCTTTTAATATTCTGTTCTTGTGCCGAATTCTGGTATCCTAATTATGATATGTCTGGGTTTAAATTTATTTTGGTTATGGTTAATTGTGGTTCTGTATGCCTCACTTATCTGCATATCAGGTTCCTTTCCATGTTTTAAATTGTTCTGCTATTATTTCTGCAAATAGTCTTCACAGGTCATTTCTGTTGACCCCTACTTTTCTGTTTCCACCTATCAATCTTATATTGTTTCTCTTTGCATCATTCTGCAGCTGTTGAATTGTTGTTTCCTGGTTCCTTGTTATTTTTGAAATCTTTTCTTTCATGATTGTAAGGTCCCATGCTGTCTTCAATGTCTGAGAGTCTATCTGCAGCTTCATTCAAGCGGTTTTGCCAACTTTCAAAGGAATTTTTAATTTCCTGAATATCCCTTCTAATCTATTTCATGCAATCTAGTTGTGTCTTATATTGTTCATTCAAAGTTTCCAACATTTTTTATGTTCCTCTATCTTTTTAAGTAGATCTTCTTTAGATACACACAGCATTTCTTTCATGATATTTATCATTTCAATTTTTACCTGAGAGATTATTTCTGGTCTGATTTCCTCTATAGCTTCATGAAGTTTTTTCTTTACTTCAGTTGCTACCATTTCAGAAAGTTCAGTCATGAAATTTCCATTGTCTTCCATTTCAGTCTCTTGGGTTTGTTTTTGGTGGGCTGGAGGACTGAGACTGCATCTTACTCTTTCGTTTTGTCATTTTCCTATGGGATCTGTGTGGCTGGCCAGGCAGCCTCCCAATGGATTGCACTGGAATGCTGCACTAGGTACAGCTTCAATCCTCCAATATCCCTGTGGCCAGCCAGGGGACACCCCCAAACTATTGTGCTGGAGCCTTGTGCTCTGTGGCATGTGAGGTTGGCCATGTGTTCCCCTAATGTACTGTGCTGGGTTGCTCTGGGACACTGGGCTGGGCAGAGCTTGGATCCTCTCTGCAGCTAGCTGGCACACACCCGCAGAGTGTGTTGCCAGTTCCTAGAACCTGGTTGAGTGGAGTTCAGAACCTTCACAACTCAGGTGGCTAGCAGGGACACACCCCTGGCTGGGTGGAGTTCAGAACCTCCATGACCCAGGCAGCTAGGAGGGATGCATTCCCAGAGTGTGCCACCGGGGTCTTACACCTGGCTGGGTGGAGTTCAGAACCTCCAAGAACCAGGCAGCAAGCAGGGATGCACTCCCAGAGTGTGGCACTGGGGCTTTATGTCTGGCTCAGTGGAGTTTAGAACCTCTGGGACCCAGGTGGCTAGGTGGAGCATCCCCCTGGAGTGTGGCACCACTAGGACCTTGCATCTGGCTGCAAGGAGTTCAGACCCTCTGGAGCATTGGGCTAGCCAGAGCATGCTCCTTGGCATATGGTGCCAGGGTCTTGCTCCTGGCTGGGCAGTGTTCAGAACCTGCAGGACCTGTGTGTAGCTAGCTGGGCCACGCCCCTGAACTACGGAACTAGGGCTTTGTTCTCTGATGGGCAGAGCTCAAATTCCCCAAGACCTGTCAGCTATGCTGCTCACTCCCTGATGAGTGACTCTGGGGTTCTGGGCTGGCTGGGCTTGGTAGCTCTGTGAGCTGTGAGGTTGGCCAGGCATTCCCCTGATGGATTGCACTGGGACACTGGGCTGGGAAGAGCTCAGATCCTCTGTGCAGCTGGTAAGGATGCACTCCTGGAGTGTGCCGTCTGCGCCTTGTGCCTGGCTGGGTAGAGTTCAGAACCTCTGGGAACCAGGTGGCTAGGTGGAACACGCCCCCAGATGGTACGACCAGGACCTTGTATCTGGCTGAGAGGAGTTCAGAGCCTCTAATAATATTTCAATAAAGTTCAAATATTGTTCAAGAGCTTGAAATCTACTTTATACAATGTAAAGTGAAAAGACATTAAAGTATGGCCCTTTTGAAAACCCCTGACAAATCTTTACAAATATTTTGTGAAACTTTAAAATTGGTAAGATTGAAAGGAACAAATATCAAAGCGAAAATATAGTGCATCATCATAGGTCACTCAAATAAGTAATATTTTGATGCTATGAGTTGATATTTTTCTGTATATTCTGGACTATAACAGCATTTTTATTTTCTAGAAGTAAGGAAAAAAATTTGTCTCCAAATATTTATTCCCCAGTCCAGTGAGAAGCTTACTAGAAGCATTAGGAATTAACTGTTCCTCACAGGAAATAACAACCGGTATACTAAAAATCTACTGCACGGCAAAACAAATCACCAACAGAGTGAAGAGACAACCGACAAAATGGGGGAAAAATTGCTAGCCATTCCTCATACAAGTCTCTAATATCTAGAATACATAAAGAACTCAAAAAAACAGACCCCCCAAATTTAAAGCCCCAGTTCAAACATGGGTCTGGGAAACAAACAGATGTTTCTCAGATGAAGACGTATAAACAGAAAATAAATATATGAAAAAATGTCCAACATCACTGGTCACTGGAAAAATGCGAGTCTTTGCAAGCCTTCTGCCTTTCCATTGGATGGCACTCAGCAGCAACTTTCACCACATTTTGAATCCTATCTTAAAAAGACACTCAAAAAACAGGACTTCCGAGCCGGGTGTGGCGGTGCACGTCTTTAATCACAGCACTCTCCCCATTGTCTCCCTAGTGTAAGAAATGGAAAAGTATATGTGATTCAGAGTCTACAATGGATACTGTGGAAGGGTAGAGAACAACTCAAAGAGCAAAGACAACTGGGAGGGGAATGGGC
>RJWM01023959.1:0-31374 GCA_004363535.1 Dasyprocta punctata | reverse complement strand
GTAAATTTGCTTTGGTAAACATTGCTTTAAAAGATTCCAATTCCATACTTCCGCCCTTCAAGAAATACCTAAAATGACTCTTAAAGTCATTTTCAAGCTTTTAAACCCACGCTTTGAAGTCTTCTACTTTATGGGACATATCTGTGACAACAAACTCTTCCTAAAATCTCATCAGGTCCCATTTCATATGCTCTCTGTCACCAAGCTTGCCATTCCCATGTAGACCTTGCCATGGTGAGAATTTACAGTGATTGTGGCCATTCAGTACAGGAGATGAATTAGCATTCTCCACGGGACCCTCATTTGTACAGTACATCGGTAGGCTCCTTATGTAAATTCCCACCCTCACCTCACAATCTACTTGCCTGCTAGCTGGTTGTAAGCAATTTAGAAAAGAAAGCAAGGAAAGTTTGATTTCACGTGCTGCGGCTGAAGGGATTAAGTATGTATAGGTGGATGGATTGGGATCAACCAGAGAGGGAGAATGACAAGGGATATATTTTATAGTTGTCACCAAGCCAACAAGACTCAGTATAGCCAACTCTTATTATTCCAATTAGATTTTATTTTGTATGGCCAACAGATTTTGGCATTATAAGTGAATGATGGAAAAGTAAGGGCATATGCACGATGAGATTCTGAAGATTTCCGGTGCAAGAAGCTATGGAGACTTAGTCAAACACGTGCTGTGTTCTGCAAAAGGGAAACTTTTTATGAAGCAATTCCTTAGCAAAGTTCCACCCTCAGCAGCCATACTCCACACTGCACAGCTAACGCCAATCAAATGGAGAAACGGGCCAGCATAAATCATCTCTAATTTGACAAACAGTCAAATCCTTCTTTTCCTTTCTCCTGGACTGATAACCATACTGCATCCTCTGCCCTGCTTTGCGGGTAAGGACTGCACCGGGATCGAGGTGCGGCTGAGGCTGTGTGCACAGAGCGAAGTGGGGCTGGCGCGTTCAGTCTCCCGGAGGTGCTTGCTCATGGGTTTCCCACCTCTGGAGACGGCACCAAGCCCCCCCCCCGGGGCTCCCCGGGATCTGTCTGTTGGAGATGGTGGAATCCTGTCAGCCTGAGACCCAGAAAGGATAAGAGGCGCGGAGAACCCGACCGCTCCTCACAAATCGTCCTGCACTTTTAAGGAGCTAAGAAATAAACGTCTACCGTGCTGAGCCATCACATCTTGGTGCCCCTTTGTTACTGCCTGACCTCGCAGTAACAAAGGACTCCATCAATTCCAGCATTCCAGGCTCTTTCGTGAACTACTTGGTCTTTAGTGTGAAAAGCAAAGCAGCTCCAACTCCACTAGTCTTGGGGTGAGGATCGTTTTGGTGATGAAGCAAAAGCAATGTAAATAATGATGACTAATAATTTCCCATAGTGCCTATTGCATGCCAGACGCTGGCCCCACTGCTGGATGTACATCTTCTCTAACTCTCTGAATAATCCTGTTTAGTAAACAGTAAGTTACAGAGATAAATTTGCTCTACAATACTCAGGGGCAAGAAATGACACATAACCTTGTCTTTCTAAATCCAGACATTGGTCCCTTGTCCCTAAAATGATTGAAGCATCAATAGAAGTCGTCTGTTAGGATTCTGAGACACGTGAGAACCCGGGGAGCTTACAGGTACTCGGAGGGCAGAGAAGGGCTTCCAGCCCTGGGGCAACCAGGCCCATGGTGCGGGTGGCTCCTCCACCCGCGTCATTACTAACCCGGCCACATAGCTCCTAATCAGTCATCTTAACGTCAGCCCTTCATCTGTCACCAAAACGCCATTGTCTCCCTAGCTCCAGGACTCAGCCTCTCTTCTGTTCCCCAGGGTTGGCTTTCTCGGTCACAGCCACTGCAAGCGATAGGCCCCATCCATTTTCTGGAAATCTTGAAGGAAAGTTGTCACCTTATCACCTGTCACAACCTCTGTGATGTGCCGTTAGTGTCCCAAGGTATCAGCATCCACCTGCCTTCCTGGGAAGGCACCGGCAAGAAGAGACGCAACTCGGTGTGTCAGTGGAGGATCTTGCATCCTCAGCTGATAAATTAAGTTAGGAACTATCGAATGAGCTGTCCAAGACCACAAACTGCTCTATGCTTCTGTTAAAGTCCACTGGGCTTAAAGGTCGTGAAAACTTGCTAGCACTCCACATGATCTCTTCCTTTTAGGAACATGGCTCTGGAGGACCATGAGAATTTTTATGACAGGAGAAAACAATTATAAATGATTCTAAATAAAACAGAATACTTGCACCATTCACTAAAATCTAAGTCTTACCGTTTTTTCCTAGAAGTTTCCAGGGTCACCCAAGTAGATACCTTCTGTTTATACAAATATATACACAAATAAATACAAATAAAGTAAGAAAATTAGTGAAATAATTAACTTACAATGTCATTTTGATATATGTGCAGTAGAAGCAACTGCTACAATGTCATACTAAAACATCTATTCCGAAGTCCTATCTAATGACTTGTTCTCACTACAAAACATAGATGAAAATCTCACTTGACTTATCCAAATGACACTCTTATTAAGATTTCCAAGTTAAAATTTTAGTAAAATAAACATCTGAATTTTTTTCAGGAAGAGAGAAGGGTTCTCATATAAGAACATGACTGGCCGTAACAGACATCTGTATTTCTGGATACACTGGCATCTCACTTACAAAATTAATGAAACTTTTGGTCTATATTTATAGCTAGTGTTGTGTAAAAAGATATAACAGAAACAGAAAATGAGAGGAGGGAGAGGGGGAGAAAGGGAAAGATGGAGAGAAGGAGAAGGAAGAAGGAGGAGACAGATGAAGACGTACACAAAAGAAAAAGGAAGCACTTTCTCATGGTGATCTGTGTTCCTCAAGGATCACGTAGGAGTTACTGGAAATTCTGCCACATTCTTTGAGATCAAGCTAGAGGATTCAGACTTTGGATGCTCCACCACCACTGACAAGCCCACCCCTCTGGAGACGAGATGAAACAGGGTGTCTTAGCCTGACGCTATTAAAACTATGATTTATCAGCCTCTCTTTGTTCTGCTTCCATGCTCTTCAAGCCTCCTTCTGATTATAATCCAACTTCCAAGGCCTCTGGGGACACAGTGTGGTGATCAGGCTGATAAAAGTTGTGTAGCTTGCACAGGTTCTACTTTTCACTGTGAACTGATAAACTAGCATGACGGACCATGCTATCAAATAGTAAGCATCTTTGTGTGGCCCAACAAACATCAAACTGTTGGAAGGAAAATAAGTCAAAGGGCAACAATTCAGCTGGAGACAGAAAAATTCATCAGTTCACCCAGTGCCGGACCCCAGGGAGCTACCTGCAGATGTGCAGCTCCCTCGCGGCATAGCAGAGGTGGGCGGTTCTGCTAGGGACTCGCAGGGAGCAGATACTGGCCGTTTCCGTGATATGAGAGAAGCAGAGAGGACACCAGAAACAGTGTATGGGCCAAGTTTGGATTTTCTTACTTTTTTTAAAAAAACCTTACTTACTGTTTAATTTGTTTTGCCAAACACGTACAGAAAATAGAATTTGTAACCGGGATCAAACGTAACAGGATAAACCTAAAGCCCTGGCAAGCTGGATCTCCACCGGCAGGTCACCTGACCCCCTTGTGCATGGCTTTCTGGGTAGGGAGGTCCTAGGAGGCAGAGGCACAGGTCAGCTAATCCCCATCGGAATCAGACTCAGCCAGAAAGGGGGAGCATGCAAGGCAGGGGGCTGATGTTACTTGGGTCTCTTCGCACTTATGCACAGCTGAGCTATCTCTGATAACTGGCCATTCTGAAGGAGCAGTTTCCCCAGACTCATACACCCTGGGCAGCCTACATGCATCCCGCTGAGGTAGCTAAGCAGTAAGAGTACGGGCTAGGATCACACAGCCGTCTACGTTATTGATTTGCTCTAGTTTTAAATACTAGCTCCTCCTTTGGCTACTGACTTGGTTACTTGCTAATAAGCATCATTTTCCAATCTTTGATGGGCAAAATAGAGGTGACCCACTAAGTCATGATTCAGGTTAAATGAAAGGATGTACAGTGCTTATTGAGCACTGTGCCTGTCAAAATACTCCCGCTTGTGTCAAACACACTTATTCCATTGTTCTTGTCACTTTCCGAGGTGTCCTGGAAATCCTCTGTCATGAGTCCCCATGGTTACACCATTGTAGCTAGCTTGACATCCTGAATCAACTCTAAATGCACACCTTCCATGGTAACTCTGACCTTGGGGAAGACCCAGGAGTCACATGGCGCCAGATCCAGTGAATAAGGTGGATAAGGACACAGCGTAATGTTTCAATGAGCCAGACTTTCTACTGGATGGCACTCAGCAGAGCGTTTGCCATATTTTTTTTTTATCACATGTCACAAAGACACGCATGAAAGAGGACTTCCAGAATTGCTTCAGCAAGTGGCATTAATGATGGGATAAGTGAGGGGGAGACTTTTGAGGGAGATTAATGGCAATGTGTCTTTTAAGGTAATAAAAATTTTTTAATTTAAACATTCACTGTATATTTTATCATATCTCATAAATATTACCTATTATAAGAAAAAGTTATCATTATAGTGATTATTACTGTCAGATCATGGTGAATTGATAATATATAAATTTACTTGTCTTGAAGAACCTTGAATACAGAGACTGATTTTATCTAATAAGTTTAACCTTAGTGCCAAGCCACTGTGGTAAGATTCAAAAAATATTTCTTGAATAAGATACACACTGAACACCTTCACAAAGCAAAGACCCAAGCCTCAAATCTCCACCACACCTCTCCCCCTTCCCTGTTCCTTAACGTATCCCCAGAAGCCGTCCGGCAGGAGGCAAACCTTTCATCCCATTAGCCCAGGCCAAGTTTATCTTCATGTACAACATACACGGGACGTTTCTGAACCCACCACTCCCTACTTTCTCAATAAAGTAATTCTCAATCCCGCCACCATCCATGACACTCTGGAACTTTACCCATGGCAGACTCATGACTTGATGATCCTTTTCCCTCCTCTTCTCTATTGTCTATTGCCAGCACCTCTGTTCTCTAAATTCTCATCTGCGAAATTTCAAGTGTGAGTCAGGACTTCCAAAACGAAGCAACACATGGAGGCTTGCTTTCTTCTGGCTATCAAGTCATACTGGGGCTCTGTGATCTACCCAGCTACCAGCAGCAGATACATTAGAAGCACAAATGCAAGCACATGTCAGTGATGATTCCCCCCAAATCCTTTTAACAAAAGGCAATTGTCATGTACATATTTAAACAATCAACAAAAGAGTTTTTACCACATCATTTGCGAGAACTTTGTAATAATTGAAACTTCAAAAGATTCACAAGGACAAACTTCATTAAGATAAGAATTCTAATAAACAGTTCCATATTAAATAAAATTTGAATCAAATTAATAATAACTTTTTAAAGCAATACTGTCTTAGCCAGGTGTGGTGGCATACACCTGTACTCTTGGCTAATGGGGAGACTGAGAGAGGAGCATCGCAAGTTTAAGACCAGCCTGGGATAACTTAGCAAGACCCTGTCTCAAAATACTTTTTAAAAATATTTTAAAATTTAGTTCAGTAAGCCCAGTCTGGGAACCAGCACCATGCACAGGCTGCCGCTGGACTGGAACAGCCAGATCACATCCCCTTCCAGCACATGGGCTGACAAACAAGTACCAATCCCCCTCCCTCCCCGCTGTAAGCGACCAGCTTATCCGGAGAAACACAGGCTGTGATGATAGCTATGGAGGTGAAATGCAATTGGATGCCTGTGATGCTTTGTTACTTCACTAACATTGCAGGTCTAGGGCCAGTGGTCTGATCATAGGTTCCAAGGATATCGGTACACAGTGTGGCATCTAGGGGGGAACTCTTTCTGAGGGTTAAAGCCATTGTTGATTCCCTATGGTCTTGTTGGAAGTCCTATATTGTTTCCATTGTTTTGTTGGGTTGGGTTTTATTCTCTTTTGATTTGTTTAATTATGTCAAATCTGATGGCAGGAGCAGCTATTTCAAAGATGGCAAGATATATTATGATAGCAATACTGGGTTTACTATTGGCTTAAAGTCCTTTATTGCATTCATTGTTTTGTTTTCATTGTTTCTATTTTATTATGTTCTGTTTGATTTTTACTATGTCTGAAGTCATCTGCAGCTATTTTGAAGACATCAAAAGGCATTATGGTAACTATTGCTGATTTTGTAATGTTCTGAAGTCCTCTTTGTCTTATACTGGTTAGTTTTGTTTTGTTGTTTTTTTTTTTTTTTTAAGATAGTAAAATCCAACAGAACATAAAAGAACAAAGTCAATCAAAACAAAGAAGTAGAACTGGTACAGAACTTCGAAGAAAGATAATGTGAATACAATAGCTACTGTAGTATATCTTGTTATCTTCAGAATAGTTGACCATTCCAACAGGTATAGTAGAATTGTACCAAAAACAAAACAGAATAAAGCCAATAAAAACAGAATATAAAATAAAACAAATAATAATAATAATAATAATAATCAGAGTAAAGTAAAACAGTGAGACAAGACAGAAGAGAGTCCCCCATATTTGCTACATTGCCTACTGTCATCTTCCAAAGAGATGATCAGGCTGCTGACCGGAGGCCTGCAAAATCTACAAAACAATACTAGCATTTAGTTGCTTAATGTTCCTTAGTTGCTATCAATTTAGCCAGACCTCCAAACCAGCAGGTTGCTTGTGGCGGGGGGGAGGGTGTTGTTCGTCCTTGATTCCAAGCCCGCGCACTGGTGCCCGCTTAGGCCCAGCGGGGTGGGTCCCGGAAGGACCCATTCTCGTTCTCCTCCAGGGGGTCCGTGTGCTTGCCCAGTCCCCCAGAGGGCAGATCAGTTGTGTCCTGGTCGGTGCCCAGCAGGGCAGGTCCCGGAAGGGCCCATGCTCATTCTCCTCCAGGGGTCCGTGCACTCGCCCAGTCCACTGATTAGTTTTGATTGGTTTTATTCTGTTTTGTCCTCTTTAGAAAATAAAAATAAATTTTAAAAAATTTAGTTCAGTGGTAAAGCACTTGCAAGACCCTAGGTTAAGTTCCCAGAGTCCCCAGTTATATGCACACACACAGGTTCATATGTGTGAAGATTCTAAATCCAACATCTTTTTATGCCCCAAAATGTCACCAATGATGACTCCAACCTCAGGTTCTGCATCTTGTCCTAGAGGACATTTGTCAGATAAAGGGTGGCAGAAGAAATTAGATGAGAAAACCTGGATCCATCAAGAAGCAAAGTGAGCGGGTGATACTGTGAAATGGTGAATTTTCTGATTTTAAGCTATTTAATTAAACTTTAAACCAAAAAGGGAGCCATGAGCTTTTTCCCCTAAGAAAGAAAAAAAAGAGCAGAATCACTTTTGTGTTTGTAATGAAGCAGGTCCACTGAGCCTCTCCTGTAAATGTTATATAATGATCATGTCACATCAAATATGAAAATCCCTTATTATTTATTAAATGGATCCCTGGCTCACAAGAAGCCTTTTGAATGAGATTCTCAAAGGACTGTATAAATGCTCATTATCATTCACCTTCATTTGAAAAGGTAAGTATCTTCATCTCCATTTTGGAGTTAGGGGTTAACAGAAAGGTTAAGCAAATTATATAAACTTATACTAAAAGTCTGAAAATGATAGAGACCCAAATTTGTTACCCCTTGAGGACTAAAAGCCTTTCTTTGAAAAATTAAGCAACTTACCTAATTATTTTTAGGACTATGTCTCACATAAATATAATATTTTATTCTGCACATGATGGTCTAGAAAGAGAAGTCACAAAATAATAACTATGCTAACTAAAAAAAAAAAAAAACCAGTGTAATTCCCAGAATCCTTTCTATTCTCTGTAACCACCCATGTGGCTGGAGATTTGAAATGCTATTTAAGTCTCATTTTCCTTCAGAAGCTAACCTCTGTGGAATAAAATGCTGTTAAGGGGGGAAAAAATCTTTTCTGTCATTTGACTTTAACTTATGATAAATTAGCTTCAACTAGTTTCTTAGAAAATTGCCCAAGAAATGACTACAGAAAATTAAATACCAAGACTTCAAAGAGGCAAACACACAGCCTTCAAATTCCAACCTCAGAGAATAATCTTCCCTTTCTCATGCTTCATAGAGATGTGAGTAAAGAAATCGTACTAGGGCATGGTAATGAACCATCTTTCAAATGACTTCCCTATCAATCTTCTTTTCAAAGGGTAATAAAGTGATGATTATTTCTAGGCAGTTTCTGGGAAGTTATCATCTCATTTCAATAGTCACCAGTAAAGGATGCATTGTGGTGCTACCATCAATAGTGACAAGGGCAGGAGGTGGGTGAGAATTCAATAGTAGGTGTAGGTAGCTAAAAAAAGCTATTTCTTAGAAAATTAAAACAGAGAGATCAAAAGAATCCTGTTAGGTCTTAAAGAATTGGTAATCGTTTCCTTCTAGATTAAAAATGCAAATCTGATTTATTACCTAGTGAATGAATGAAACCCACTATCACTTGAAGGCTTTGTTATTTCTTTTAAAAACAGTATTGCTGAAAGTGTATTAGGTGCCATGCTTTGTTCTAGATGTTGCTGACTGAACGCATGACAAGCCAGAAGAGTGACAGCTCTGTCATGACTTCTAGAACCAGAGTTCTCACTCTAAAATAACTGTCACAAACCACAAAAAGCTTTTACAGAGTTGACTGAATGATTGTTGGGAAGTCTTAGTCACCCAGGATTTGTTTGGCAAAGCCGTAACAACAAAAAGGTTCAGAAATATTCAACACTGTATGAGATTTCACCCTTCAGAAACTCTAAGATGGCAAGGGCAAAGGTCACTCCAGAAGCGGACAGGCCCGCAGAAGGAAAAGGTTACGTACTAGATGTCCCGGCAGGGAAGGCCCTGACTCCTGACTCTTCTCTGGTCTCAAGATTCAGACCCCATCTGTGACACAGGCTTTCTGCTCAGAAATGGATCACACAGTTCCTCAGGCATTCCTAAAATCAGCCCGAGCTCTATCTTATTTGCCTTAATTCTCTTTTCCCAATCTTTTTTGTATCTACTGTCTGGGCAGGTAGGACGTGGGCTACAATTCCAGATTTGACATTTGCTCACGTTACTCAAATTTTTCAGCACTTACTGGAAATCTAAGTGTGAAACAAATAAAAAGACAAACGGCACAGAGAGCTCTCTGAGGGCCACCACACGCTATGCTCACTGCTGTACCTCCATCCCTAACACAGCTCACAAGAGGCACTTGATAAACTGCTGAACAAAACAGACAGGATGACTACTCCACTCCTCTGTGATCACGCATCATTCCAAGTCAGGAATGTCACGTCACACGCAAGCAACCCCAGGGAACTCTGCCTAGCAGCTCATCTTTGTAAAATGTTATTCTGAAGACTTTTTTCTTAAAATTAAAAAAAAAAAAGAAAGAAAAAGAAAAAGAAAAGAAAAACACATCACCGATAATTGAAATCAAATTGTATTTGCTTTCAAGTTCTATTCCAGGTAACAAGTATTGGGTCAATAAATTGATGACTCTGGTTTTTCTCTGGCTGTTTCCATCATGTAGCCCAGCACTGAAGTGAGTACCAAAACTCTCTTATTGATTTATAGAATAGATGTAAGCCTCCCAAAACACAAGTCAACTTTTTATCTTCATTACCAATCAAGAAATGACATAAATTCCCTGCTTCCCTCCAAGACCAAATCAAAGGGATAAAAAAATTAACCCTCCTATCGGCTCAAACTTAGCTGAATCAGGTGCGAATACTGGCCAACAAAATCTTTGACTTTCCACCCCACTATGTGATATTTTCCCTGCAGGATAACAGAAGAATGCATGATTTTAAAAAGCAAGCTCAGAAGTGAGACAAAGGTCAAAAGATACAGGCAAGCTGGAAATTGTGGGGAAAGTGGCAGTAAGGAAAGGGACCAGGAGAGGAGAGCAGACCCCGCCCCCCGCCCCCCCCCCGCCCCCCCATCTCCACTTGTGCACAAGGCTCATGCGTGCTCTGGGGCCGGGCGACCCCTTCCGGCACAGAACAAGGACAAGCCCACCGCACAGGTCCTGTCCAGGCCAGATTCCTGAGACCTTGGCTTCGGGCCGCAGAAGCCAATGACAGAGCTTCACGGTGGACTGGAGCTCCACAGTGGGCAGACACACACACACACCTGACGCCACCTCCTAGCTCGCAGGTCACAGCAGAGTAACTGCACCGCCACATGCCCGGCTTTAGAAAACGGGCGGGTGCTATGCGCCGTCATTTAGTCGACTCTAGTGTTCCTGAGCTTAAGGGCAGGGGACCCTCTCTCAATAACTTCCAGTTTTTGTTCTCTTGTAAAAATAAAATTTTAAAATAGAATGCCAGAGTGTTAGGTTTAGATGGCCCTTTTTCTTTCTTGCAGAGAAACCTGAAACTCTTGCACCCTACGACAGTGCTCACTCCTGCCTAGATTTCACCAGGTCGCTTCCTAAGGGTGAGCTGGCGGCAGCGTGCTCCGATCCGGGCACACGCATCCTCGCCCACTGCCTTCCTGCGGCTGCCTTGTAGTGCTGGATAGGAAAGAGGAACTCAAACGACCTTTTAATACACACACGCGCGCGCGCACACACACGTCTATACATAAGCACAATCTGTAGCTAAGGTGGTGAGTAACAGCAGGGACCACAGTCTACACGCACAGTGAGGAAACAGATTAAACCCGTCCGCCTGCCTCTCCAGCGCACAGGCTTCTGCTCCGGGGCCCCAGGCGCCGTGGGAGCGATGAGGCGCAGAGGCGCAGCCCCACCGGCTGAGTGGCCCGGGCTCTCCCGCAGACCCTGAGGATGCTGAGGTCAGTCTCTAGGCGAACCCGTTCCCAGAGACCCCTGAGGCCTCTGGGCAGGGCGAGCTGGGAGCTGCAGAGGGCGCCCCCCACTCGGGAGTCCGCCCTGACGTCCTCGAGGTTCCGTCCGTCCATCTGTGTCACCACAGAGCTCCTGCCGGAGTGGAGGGAGCCAGCGTCTTCCTGCGCCTCTCCCTAGAGTCGCGTCTGATCCTCCGGGGCAGCCCCACTCGCCGGACGCCCCTCCACGGCCTCCGCGCTCTTCTCAAGGCCAAACTTGGAATTTATCCTCCCAGGGGAATAGTCATTTCTCTTTAAATCTGTAAGAAAGACAAAACGCTTTCAAAAACACACTGATCACAGGGACTTTCAACTTTGCCGGGGGTCCCGTAGGGTCTCTGCTGCTCGGGGGCCGCAGATCCTGGAACCCAAACCCTGGACCAAGTCAGAGCCCAGGGCCTCGCCCACCTCAGGAAATCCGTTCCTCGGGTCCGGCGCCACTCAGAGGAGCCTCATCTAATCCTCAGATGCAAAACTTCCTAAACCCACCCTCTTTCATGCAAAACAGGGGTACCAAAAAAATGGAGAGAGATAATCTTTGGGAGAAGCATATGCTTTAAATGTTTGTGCACCTCTGTGCCATGCTGAGTGGATTCACTAGCCTTAAACATGTGTTTCTAGGGAGCTGGGTGTGTCACTTAGTGGTAAAACTCATGCTTAGCATCTGTGAGGCCCTGGGTTCAATCCTCAGCACCGAGGGGAAAAAAATGTATGTCTTGTATTTTTTAATGTTAAATAGGATTCTCTAGACATAAAGCAAATACATGTCTTAATAATAATCAACATTTATTGTATATATATATATATATATATATATATACACATATTATTTAATTCAACCTTCATACCAACTCTACGACACAGATGTTATTCTCCCCAGTTCACAAATGGGAAAACTAATGCTTACGGCCACACAGCTACAGAGCAGAAGTGGGACGTGAGCCCAAGCTCTCTGGCTCTAGGTGCCTCACTCTTCTACACCGTCCTAAACATTCTCAGGAAAGGGACGGGACGGGACGGGATGGGACGGGACAGGACGGGACGGAAGCCACCTCTAATCTTGTTTTCGAAACTAAATATTTTGAATTCAGACTTAAAAGAATCTGAGGATGTTTCCTATTTCCACTTAAGTGTTAGTTAAAATCTTAGGTTTGGAAAAGAAACATGGATTAGGTCTAAAGATGGAGGAATGACTAAATTACTCACCCAAAACCCGCCAGTGCAGTACAAAAACATGACTTCAACCTTAATCATGCAGAACAGCTAACTGGGCTTAAGAATCAGAAGCAGTGAGCTGCGGCTGAAGTCCTCCTGGCTCCCGGCTGACCAGATGTAGTCCTCCTGCCACCCCATGCAAGGTAGAGTAAATCTGACTGGGGAGAGGCCAGTGCCTGGAGACACTGAAGTAACCAGTGAGACTCCAGCCTGCAACCATGGGATAACTCGGTGTCTGCTAGCTTCCACTCGTCATAGAGCCCTTACTGGGAGGCCCCATGCTCCTAAGGCCACTCCCAGCCCATTCCTGGAGTCTTTCTGACCAAAGAAGAGGCAAAAGTGCTGGGTGCTGATCTCCTTGCAGTCTGATGTGTGATTTGTGAGATGGACTCCTAGGTGGTTACTGGAGTTATGGCCCTTCCCTCTCCGTTCCACTTTGATTGCCCACAATATGGACCACCGCCACCCCAGCTGATGCTCTATTTCCCACTGGACCTGCAGACCTGCTCCAAATCTAGTCTTTTCCTAAATCCCACCCACAGAAGCTCCCCCGACCTCTAACTCCAATAGAACTAGAAACTGCCCTTCACTATTGTAAATTTTCACGTGCTCCACCCCACATTATAATCAGGACATGATAATTGTGGATTTGTCGCTGTTGTTGTTGCTGTCGTTGTTGAAAAGACAAGAACTACCATGTTGCTCAGGGTGGCCCTGAACTCCTGGGCTCAAGTCACCCTGCTGCCCCTTTGGTAGCTGAGATTACTGCACCTGGTTCAAGGCTTTGATAACTTTATATAAAGCAAGAAGGGTTACTCAGTTTGAAATATGGGGAATTCCAGTGGAAGAGCAAGTTTGCTGTGACCTAGGAAGAGAGCAGAGAAATGGCCCAGACCTCGAGGGGGCCTGGGAGACAAAGGCACAGAGGGCAGCCCAGCAGGGACTGGAAGCTGGAAGTCGGAGGCTCCAGCTGTGCGCTTTTATATGAGCGATATTCTACAGAGAACATGTGCCATATTACCAAATTCTTCTTTTAAAAATATATTTCAACGTGTGATTCAAGAGGCAGAACTGGGCGGGGGGGCTGGGGTGTAGCTTAGAGACAGAGTACTTGTCTAACATCTCAAAGGCATGCAATCTCCAGCTCCACAAACATAAATAAACACACAAACTGGCAGGTTTTCATAGTGAAAAACACTACTTTAATGGACAGCCTATCATTTCCCTCTTGGTCCTAGCCCACCAAGCATCCAAGGGGCAAGTTAGAAATGTGATGGGAATCATGTAGGTGCAAACCAGGTCTTGGAGGAGTCCAGCCCTGCTTTTGCCCCATTTAAGTCAATGGAACTTTTCTCTTAAAGTGACAGTGACAAGTGTCAGGTCCCATGTTGTTTTATCACATTTTGGCAGAACCTAAAGCAAATCCCTGTCCTTTTAATCCCTTTAGAGTCTTGAAAATTTTGCAGTCAGAAAGTCAGGCACTGTGAATGACTGGGAATGAGATAAAAATGTGATTAAGATTTTCTACCCGGTTACAATGGATGCTGTTCTAGGAGAGATTTACTTAAGAGAAAAGCAGAACTCTCTGTGGCATACCCGGGAGTCGAAGTTTCCGGCAGCAGGAGTTGCAATGATGTTTTGCAATGAAGTTTCTAATTGCGTCTTCCCCTAAATTGGCTGGCCCAAACACCATTCCTCTTGATCTAGAGGAAACAGCAGAATATCAATTAGATCACAGCTGAAAAAAAAGGAGCTCAACTAGGATTCTCTGAGATACCGAACAGTATCCCGTGGTAACCCAGTAACTTGAAGGAGACGACAAAGAACAGAGCACTTTGGGGAGGCAACAATGTTAGGTTTGCAAATTTAAAATTCAAATGCACTTAAATCTTTGTGCCCAACTCCAAGACCTACTGTGAAACTCAGTTCAACGCTAATCTGATAGAAGAGTGAATTTTCTATGTACCACGTTTAAAAAAAAATGCAGTGAAACCCTTTGAATGCATATGGGGTGAGAGAATGACATTCATTACCAAATGTTCTTCTAGAATACTGGAAAGGTAAGGTATAAAGTAAAGGAAACTTGCTACTGGGGCACATCTTCTACAAAGTGCATAGACAGTGTGTTGTGGCAAGTGCTATGCTTTTCTTAAAGTAACCATCCTCAAGAACAAACACCTGACTCAACCTGAGAGCCAGCATTTATGGCTTTTTGAAGACCACTTTGTACCCCGTAAACTCCGGAAAGGGGCTGTTTGTGGAATGAGACTATTAGACGACATGTTTGTGGACATAAACTACATTTGCTCAGTGTAAGTGACAAAATCACAAAGAAAATCGGTGTCTGCAGGCACATTTCAAATACTCCATCATTATCACAGATCCCTGGCAGGTCCCTGGCTCGCGGCTCATCCGTTACAGTATCTCCTACGGCACAGCCATTCTTCTCCACATCACGGAGCACAGCACCCCAGAAACACTGCTGAAGAAACTTGAGGGAAGCTAGTATTTTATTTTAATGACATGCAGAGTGGAAACAGCACATTTTAAAATCTGAACTCAATTACCACTCTTAAACAAATACCAAGTCTGAAGAAAAAAGCAAAGCAAACTATCACAAAAGGAAACAATAAACTTCACTTCTAAGGAATGCGGTTTTTCAAAAGGGACATGGTGTAAAAATGGACTCTTTTCCATCCAAGTACTGAAACATTTATCTCAGTTTCCACTTCCTTTTGGCAGAAGAACAGGAGCTGCTGTGAAGAAGTGCCAAGCTCAGAACGAGGGCTGGGGTCGGTTTGATCTCGGATTGCCTCTTTGCAGCGCAGCAAGTAGGTGGAGAAAATCTCTTGGGAAGAGAGTGGAAAGACACTCGGGATTAGCTTTCCTGGTCACTCGCTCACCCCTACAAAGGACAGCCCTGGAGGCATTTACCCGGCTGCATAAGCTGCCTCTTGTTAACACTGCCTCTCTCTCAGTCCATCTGGTAAGACACCATTTCAGTAAGGTGAAACTGAAGGTGGCAAAAAAGTAGACTCACTCGGTATTTAGACCAGAACTCTCCAAACCCGATAAAGTGAAAAAGGAAGACGTTAGTATAGTCGTTAACATGGAAGAATTTCTCCTCTTAGTCTCGTAGCGTAACCTTACTAGACTATTTCACTTGTTTGCATTCCATACCGCCCTTTCTTTCCACCCAGGAAAGCATGAAAATCCCCAGTTTAGAAATACAACATTGATTCTCAGATAAAAGCTATAGGCTAAATCATTCCTCTCTATGAGCTTTGTGCAAGTTGAGACAAAAGGATGAAAGTCACTCCAAAATATGTTTATCAAGGGTCGGACAACTCCCCGTGCAAGACAGAGAAAGGGGTGAAGGGACAGTCATTTGCGTCCGTACCCTACAGCATGCCTACAGCCTTGCTGTCTCAGACAACTGAGTTTTTAAAAATGAATAAATAAAATGCAACTAGCTGTTTTCCAGATTTTTCACAACACAGGAAAAGCAGGTGGTAGCTTGGTTCTACATGCAAGAAAACGCTAATTAGTGCCATCTATACATAGACTCACTAAAGAGCATCTCATCATCGTTTCATGCTTGTCAGATGCCCAAAAGCAACAGGAGAACAAGATACAAAGATAGGATTCCAAACCACCAATAAACAAAGCAGAAGGTTAGGCTGAGGTAAGAGACAACTGGCCAAGTTAGGAGACAATGGGCATCAGAAACAAAATTAGAATTTATACCACGAAAACACCTTGTCTTATGAAAGAGAACTGACTCCCGGCATAGGGCCCTTATCCTTCCAGGCAAGTCATGGTCTTCTGGGAGGCTCAGTCTCTCACTGGTGAACTAGGATGGAAAATGCTGACTTCCCATGTTGCTGCTGAGGCTAAACTAAACGACATACATGAGAACACTTGCTTCTATTGGTGCTTCTCAACCTCTAATTTACACCCAACTGCCAGAGGATGATGTGAAAATTCAGATTCTGGCTTGGCAGGTCCAGGGAGCGGATGGAGAATCTGCATTTGTAACCATCTCCACCCACGCTGGTGTTGTTGGACCACCGTCTACACTCGAGGCAGCAAGAACCTCAGACAAAGAAGGCACCAAACACGTAAGCCTCTTTCAGCTCATTACACTGAACCGAGCTCATCAGTCAGGAGACAGTTCTTACCAATACTATGAAAACCAACTGCACCCAAACTTGGATGACCCCACACAATCAGGCGGCCATAGTAATGTCACCCTATCTGTTTCCAGAATCCTACCCTCAGTTCATAGAAAATAAGGTTACTATAAGATGAAAATGCTGGCGTTCTCAACTCTTAACTGCCCACAGAATTACGTGGGGAACTTTTACAAAAAAAAAAAAAGACATCAGGGGCCTATCTGCAGGAATTCTAACTGGAGATCAGTCTTGAGCATTTTTTTAACTCCCCAGGTGACACTAACAGAAATTGAAACCCACTTCCTATACAATGCAATTAAATATGTAACTGTCAAGTGGGATCATACAATCTTAGAATCCAAGAGGATGGACTATTCAGGTCATATTAAGTGATAAATTTAATGAATGACAGACAGAGTATACATAAGCTTGGTTCATTATACAGGCAAAACTTTCTCCCTGAAAACTTATAAAGTACTCAGTACCAGACTCCTACGACAAACCCTTGAGCACATGGGGCTACTGAGGAAATAATATTCTTAACTGAAAATACTTTAGTTCTGCTGAAGCAAAAAGTAATACATGTTTATACGTACCCTAAGGATTATAACACGGACTTCATAGTCAAACAATCATCATAGGAATTAGGTGATACATGTGGGATACATGGGTCAACTTTCTCTTCTCTAGCTCACCTATGTCAGTCAAATATCTAACACACTTCTAGTAGATGTACCTCTGTCCTGCATTAAAGCCTAAGGATGGGATCATATTCAGGTTCAGTAAAATGGCTCGGGAAGAGAAGACACCTTTAGAGCAGTGAACATCTATAAAAGGAGTTCTAGAGGAGAAAAAGTAAAATTTTCAGATTCCACTGTGTCAGGATTGCCTGCTTATGAAGTTTTATATATAAATGTTACCATTCAATAGCCAAGCATATATAGAAGGTATGATGCCTAGGAAATAGCAATGTTATGTGTAAACATTTCTCAAAGTAGTGTCTGGACCAGCAGCATCAGAATTTGCTAGGAACCTGCTAGAGATGCAGATAGTTTACCCTCCTCCAAACTACAACATCAGAAACTCTGGGCAGGGGGGCTGGGGGTCCGTGCTTGAGAAGCCATCCTGGCGACCACGGTGCAGGCTCACGCTGAGGACCACAGCTGTCTGCCAGTGATGAGGCCCCACCTGGCATCATCACTGCTCTGGATCCCACCTCTGACAGAACAGCACAACTCTGGGTCCTTTCGTGGCAAGACTTCCACAAAGCCTGCCAGTGGGACAGAATGCCCTTGGGAATTCAAAGGACAGGCAGATGACTCGTTCCTCTATGTAACTGCGGCTCCAGATGAAGTCACACCAGCCGGGGCTTCATGTGTAAGTCCATTGTTTTGATCTCTTAGAGCTTTGCTGTGTGTCAGTACACTTTATGCCCTCAGTCTGCATTTTGCAAGCATGTGATGAAAGATGCCGACCAGGGCAAGATGCAATGATTCCATTGCGAAGACAACAAAGGAAGCTGCTTTTCCTATGTACATTAATTGTTTTCATGTTCATGTCAAACCTCGTTGGAGCTAAACATAGGTATATTTCTCTCCCTGTCTTGGACCCCCTAGAAAACTGAGTTGAATTTGCAACGAAATTCTGGCTATTGCATTTATTATTTTCATCCATGTATTCCAACCCAACTCCAGATTTAATGCTATTTTGTTTCCATATTTTCTTTCTACCCTCATTTCATAATTTATGCTCTTTTAAAAATCTTATTGTTTCAGGTCAATACACAAAAGCTGCCTCATGAATCTATGGGTAAGTTTAGGGAGAATAAATGTTTTGATATTTGTCCAATTCACATACACAGTCTCTCTCCACTAATTCAGGTTGCATTTGAGTACTTTTGATCAGTTTTTATAGCTTTTAGGATACAGATAGTGAATGTATTTTGGTAGATTTATACAGTAATGTTGCTTTAGGCTTTTTTGTGATATTGTAACTTGTGCCTTTACAATTTTACTTTTGAATTGTTCATTGCTTATATATAGGCCAACACTAGATTTTTGTATATGGCTTTGTGACCTTGTACCATGACCTTGCTAAACCTGCTTGTCTGTACCAAGGATTTTTATGTAGATTCTTTGTAAATGAAAAAAAAAAGCTGCCTCAAAGCCTTTCTGGGATTTCAGGAACAGCCTATGTTTACAAATTTTTTTAAACCATGCCATTTAAACATTATGCAATGTACACATGCACTGAAACATTATATGGAACTCCATTAAGGTGTACAATTCTATGCTTTTATGTCTTGAAAAATAAATTTTAAAAACATAAAAGTTAAGCAGAATTTTTGAAATAATAGCACATAAGTGGACTTACTGTTTGTCTTCAGGTTTTATAACAGATGGATCTGTCAGATTTTCCCCAACACCTCAAAAGAAGAAACAAAATTCATTTAGCAATAGGGGTTTCATTTTCATAGAAATTCAAGGAAATAGTAACCAAATTTCAGTTTTTTTCAAGTTTGCAGTCACTTTGTAATAAATCAAACATTGTACAAATTGAATGCACTATAAAAATTGTCCAGGAACATTTGGAAATTTTAAACAATGCACTGTCTTCTACAACCACCTCTGTTATAATAAACTTGTAGGCCACAAACAAATGTTTTAGTGGTGTGTTCATAGTTACTGACTGTCTTAGTTACTTTTCTCTTGTTGCTGAGACAAAATACCCAATGCCCAAAATTACAGAAGGAAAGGTTTATTTAGCTTATAGTCTGTGGAGGTTTTAGTCCATACTCAGCTGCCACCAAAGCAGAGAGGTTCACGGAAGAGAGCAACAGTTCATGGCAACAGAAGACAGCAAAGGCAGTAAGACCCGAAATGGGAGGAGCAAAAGAACAAGTCTCTTTCTCTCCCTCATACTGAATGCAGGCCACCTGCCCCAGGGCAGGTGCAGCACTCACACCTATAATCCCAGCATTGGACCATGAATCAATGACAAACTCTAGGATCCCCCCACATCACTTCAAGAGGCTTTGGGGGGACGTCTAGACACAAACCATAACACTGCAGTGACATGCCATTCATTTTCTGCTAATATATTCCGCACTACACTCTAATTTTATTTTCTTTAATGCTAAGCAACTATAAAAGAAAAACAATATCTTTATTTTACAATTCATGTTTGTATGTTTGTTTGTTTGTTTGTTTTGAAGATAGGGTCTCACTGTGTAGGCCAGGCTGACCTTGAACTCACAACGTAGCCCAAGCTGGCTTTGAACTCATGGTGACCCTCCTGCCTCGCCATCACTTGAGTGGTGGGATCACAGGCGCGCACCACAATGCCCAGGCTCGTTTTCCATTTTATCCTTGTTTTACATCAGTGAGAACAATCATGTTCAAAAGGATGAAGTAATGTGCCAGGGGCTGCTCAGTCCACAGTGGTCAGAGCAGGAACAAGCTGGGGCAAAGCCTGTGCTCCCCCCAGGGCCGCAGCCCCTCTGCTGGACCAGTCAGTGCTCAGTAAGCACCGCACAGCTCTGCAGGTACAGTCTCCGCTCCACCAGAGACTCACCCAGAGCTACATACACAGCACTTATAAACTGACAAGTAAAAGCAACTCTGATTTTTGACCTAGGAGCTGGTTGGGGAAATTTGTTGAGATGTATGCTTATGCTACGTGCACTTTTCTGAATGCACACGTCTCAGTAAAATTTACTTGGTAAAAGGCAACACCAAAGCCTAAAAGGATGACATAAATGCAATTTAAAGTTGAAACTTATCAAAGTAGGGATCAACACCTAAAGTGACTCTCTGTTATAAAATGCAAGTGGTGAGGAGTTTGTTCTCCAAAGATGGTAACATCTCAAACAGCCAAGTGAATGCAGAGCCGGGCAAAACCCAACAGTTCCTCAAATCAGTCTACCCAGCACTTGTTCTCTTTGATAAAAAGAGACTACCTTTGTGGGAAGATTATTCAAAGATTGTGTAAATGTTTAACATTATCATGTATCTCTACTTGTAAGAAACTACTCCTATTTTATAACAATTTTTTAGGGGTTTTTACTGTATTTTGAAAAAAATAAACTCCTTACAGTCTTTTCCCCTAAGAAACTAATTTTCCTAGTAACTTAGAGCACCCAAAAGCTTGAAGTAAGAATATTCAACATTTTTTTGTCATGACGCTCTTTGCCATTCTTCTCAAATACTATTTTAATACACATAATATATAGGATGATGAAGAAAATTAGTGATATTAAAATACAATTACAGGCAATTAGTGGATGGGGGGGCAGGGGGCCTGCGAACCAGTGCCATGCATGGGCCACTGCCAGCAGGGGGCACAACCAGACCCCAGCCCCTTCTAGCACACAGGCTGGCAAGCAAGAAGAGCCAGTCCCCTGCCTCCCCTCCCACCAAAATCAACTGGCTGATCTGGAGAAACACAGGCTGCAATGATAGCTACTGAGGTGAAATGGAATTTGATGCTTGTGGTGTTTGGTGTTTCACTGACCTTGCAGGTCTAGGACCAGTGGGTCTGATCATAGGTTCAGAGGATAGCAGTACGCAGTGTGGCATTTGGCGGGGGTCTCCTTCTGAAGGTGGTAATCACTGGTAATTCCCTATTATCTTGTTTTGAAGTCCTGTATCATTTTCATTGTTTTGTTTGGTTGGGTTTTGTTCTGTTTTCTTTTGTTTGGTTTTGCTATATCCAATGGCATGGGCAGCTATTTCAAAGATAGCAAGACATATTACGGTAGCCATTTTGGATTTGCTATTGTCTTGTTTTGAAGTCCTTTATCACATTCATTGCTTTGTTTTTATTGGTTCTATTCTGTTCTGTTCCGTTTGATTTTTACTATGTCTGAAGGTATCTGCAGCTATTTTGAAGACAAGAGGCATTATGGTAACTATTACTGATTTTGTATTGTTTTGAAGTCCTGTGTCACTTACACTGGTTTGTTTTGATTGGTTTTATTCTGTTTCATTTTCCTTGGTTTTATCCTCTTTAAAATAAAAAATATATATAGTTACATAAAGATACTTTTTAAATTGCTATTTTGTAACACATGCCACCTCATTAACACATCAAACAACAGGATCTAGCTCAGGTCTGTTAATTACTATAACATCCAACCAGCGACAAACATAAACAGTATTTTGAGGTATTGGCCAACATCCCAGTGTGCTATATTAATATCCTCAATATCTATTACAAACGGTCACAGGTACTATTACTATCACTGAGGATTGTAGTCTACATCATAACTTAAGAAAATGATGAGTCTAAATTACAGGTTAAAGTGTAATATATTTTATCATCAAAATCCACAGACTCTCTGAATTCTACTCACAAATGCTTTACTAATTCTTGGCTTAGAAATTCTTCACACTGATTTTGAATAGGGCAAGAAAAAACAAGGCTAAACATAGCTCAAGCGAAGTTCACAAAACATCTCTGCTACCAACTGTACAACCCGCAAAAAGAAGAAGAAACAAACTGGACTTCATAAAAGAGTAAAAGTTTTTCACATCAAAGGCATTACAAGAGATCAAAAAGGCAACTCACAGGATAGGAGAAAATATTAGTAAACCATATATCTGGTAAGGGATTAATATCTTGAATTTATACAGAATTCCTAAAATTTAACAGCAAAAGCCCAAACAACCCACCTTCCTTAGACACTTCTCCAAAGAAGATACACAAATTATCAATCAGCATCACTAATTACTAGGAAAATGTAAATCAAAACTACAATGAAATACCATCTTAGGATAACTGCAATTAAGAAAAAAAAAAATGCTTTGCTTGCCCTAAGTCATAGGAACAGGCCAGGTTCTTTATCCTTTTCTCACCATAAATATAAGAAGGATCAGCTGAGAGGGACTCCACCTTGCTATCCATCAAGTAAACAAACAGGAAATGCACAGGATCCCCCAATACTGTCTTTAGAGAGAATGACGTCGATGCATCCTTCACTTGTTGAATCACAGACCTAACTGTAAGCCTGCAGTTCACAGCAATAAGGAAACCTTGAGGGGAACGGCTGAGTAAGGCACACAGTACATTTAAGCTAGGAATATACACAGCAGCTAAGGAAGTAATACCAATGAGGAAAAGAGAAGTTTTGCAGGGGAGAGAAAGTCTATGAAAATCACATCAGTTCCTATTTACTCTAAATCTCGTTGCTCACTAGACACACGGAAGTGAAAGGACACAGGCTCCACTCTCCGGTCCCTCCCTTTCTAGGAGTGGATCTGAATGGTTTCCTGCACTTCTCGGAAACCCAGTGCTGTCATCCAGAAGTGTGACATTATGAGCTTTATCCTATAGCACTGTGAAGATTAAATGAATTATTACACACACGCCACTTAGTAAAGAGACCCTAGAGAAGCTAAGAAATGTTAACTGCTATTTTTGTTATCTTTATCCTATCAAGGGCCTCTTGTGAAGCAAAATTTTATTTTCCTGCTACTGTAAAATGATGCTTCTGTTTATCTCATTTCCCTAACGGACTGAGAAGAAGGAAAGTTGGGGGTGTAGCCCAGTGGAAAAGCACTTGCCTGTGTGAGGCCCTGGATTTGATCCCCAGTTCTGCAAAAACAGAAGGAGAAAGAGAAAAAGGAGAAAGAGAAGACGGAACAGGAAGGAGGGGGTGGGTAAAATACACACAAACCACATTAACAGTTCAAAGCTTGCTTACTCCTTTTGGCTCCCTCAAGTGGAAGAAGGACTTTCCAAAGTGTGGGGGAAAAGACAGAGAGAGAGACAGAGACAGAGAGAGAGAGACCCCCAAAGGACCCACAGTACTGTACATCCACACTCACAAACATATACAAACAAAAAAAATGAAACTGGGAAAAACAATCATGCCACAGCAGCACCACATCTAGCTATGTGTGAATCCCCCAGTTGGAAAGTTGACCACAAAGCCCCTCCTGCCCACATATTCTCCTGGAAAACTTGGGGCACAGAACAGGAATGAGACACTCTGACATCTAAGTCTCAAAGATGTCTCCCTATCAGCTCTCACAGAGTAAGAGCCCACATACTCAGGCAAGTTGAAAAGCTTCAGAAATTTATACTCTGGTCTCAACTTCGGATCCATCAACACACTTCAATGTCTGCACAGAAGCTGCCTTCTTTGTAGCAGCAGAATTCATGATGATGAAGTGCATCCTAATGCTGACTTAGCCTGGAAACTGCTTTGTGAATAAAAAATTAATAGTGTATCTCCAAAAGTCCTTTGAAAAATATGAGCTTAAACATTACACGCCACTGTGATTTTAAATACAATTGTTTTTAATTTCCGTTTCTGGGAATTAAATGTTGGATGTCAAGCGTAATGATGATGATTCAGTCCATCACATGTAAGATTTTTTTAAGTGGAAAAAGACCGGAAAACTTCAATATAATTACAAGTGATGGGAAGTTGGTCACACTGCCCCTTAGAGTTCAGTTTCCCGGTCTGGTGTGGCAGTTTCTGGGTTAATGACTGGCATCCTCTTGGAAGAAAACAAAGAAAGAAGAGAAGAAGGAACTGAAAGAAGACTTTCTGCATGTGTTTCTCACTCCCTGTTCTCCTGAAGGCAGGAGGGAGCAGAGGCCCACGCTGGGGTCTCCCAGCAGACCACACAGTGAGAGTGGACTCCCCGCACTTGAAGACTGACCTCCATTTAGACAGCCACACAGAGAGTCACACGAGCACAATAACTATTGTTCACAAGGGCTAACTGTATGCAAAAAAATCCTGTCTCACTCCAGCTTCTTAACCTAATGTTTAAGTGCATAAAATTCTTTTCCCCACTTACGAATGAGGGATGCGGGACTCCAGGTGGTGGCTCCGCAGGTCACACAGCTGATTGCAGGAGGAGCCACCCCTGCAGCCCTGAAGCTCTCTCCCCTATCCCCGCCGGCTGCTTCCGCTCAGCCTCCACACCCACCACCTGGGCGAAGCTTGTCACTTCCCCAACAACGACAAATATAAACAAATTAAATACAACACAAAACAACCTAAGCCATTAGGAGTTGTTGTAAATAAATCCTATCTTCCCCATTTTTCCCTTCCAACCTGATTTGGATTAAATATGATAATGCACAAAATTCTTTAGCCAAATGCCTGGCATGAAATAAGTACATTAGTACCTCAGATCACAATCTTAATTCTTTCCACATAGAATCAAGCCTCTGACCAGAATCATGGAAAAAAATAAGTTTGCGAACCAAGGTACCACTGTATTAGAGGTAGTGGCAATATAACTTCATAATTACTATTACAGGATTCATCTGTTACCACAAATTCAGGCCCAACCAATTAGCCAAATCTCTGTGATAAGTACCTCAAATATCATCATGTCCATTCTATGACGTCCACTCTTCCCTTCCTTGAAGGTCAATGTTTTGACATAGTTTATTTGGAGTGGCCTAATTCTGCAATCCACATAATTGCTCAGAAAAAGAATAAAGTTAATTCCCTTTGTCCCCCAAGATTCTCAGTGCAGCATTTGTTCTGTTTAATGTCAGTTTGCATTACTAAGAGACATAAAAATCCCCAAACATAAACATCGTTAAACAAAAACCTATTCAAGTGGAACACAGAATACACTGAAGAGCTATCATTAATTCCTTAACGTTTTTCTTCGGTTGTTTTGCTGTTGTTGTTTTGTTGTTGTTGTTGCTGTTACTTCTGGGGGTTTTTGTTTCTGTCTTTGCTTTTTAAACAACTCCACCCAAAACTCAAAGTACACACAGTGGAGTACAGATGAAAGCAATCAAGCCTCCCCCAGCTGCAGCTACAAAGCAGATGCCTGCAGCACCCACGCTCAGGGCTGATACGGGTCCAGTCCTTGCTAACCTGAAAAGCAGAATCACATTGGTCCATTTAGTTTTGTTTACACTGCTTCCTAAAATATTACGTTTGAGAGCTACAAATATAATGCAACCCTGTGAACAATGAAAACCTCAAAGGACACAGTATGTATGTGTAGTTTAAAAAGCATTTACAGTGCATATCCTTGAGCATATGACAAATTTCAAAGTGATTTTGCAGTCTGCCTGGACATTGCCCCGGTACCCCAAGACTGTCTGTTATCTCAACGCTGCCTTGCCGCCAAGCCCCACTGTAAGCACAGAACCCCAGAACTGCGGAGCCGAGCGAGTCAGAGAGGACGAGAAAAAGGGCCAAGTTGTTTAAATGAACCGTAAGGTGGTTGGGTCCTCTAGGTATGAAACTCTCACAGAAATAAAAGACAGTCCAGTAAAAAGACAAGAATACAGCTGGTCCATGTGTGGGTCCTGGCTCCATTTTAAGTAGCTGGCACCCCCGGGGCAGCTGAGTTAAATTTACTGGGCCTCAATTCTCCATATCTACCTCCAGGTGCTGTTTCTGAGATTAAATGAGATAACTTCTATGAAAGTTCTGGGGCTAAATCCCTTATTTAAAACCAAAATCAGTCAGGGAGCCCAAGGACTAAAGGTTAACCTTAATACATATTTTATTCAAGTCCTGCTGGGGACACCCTGTGCTGGGGGAGAACAGTCGCATGTCAGGTGGACAGGCGTGGGGAGATGGCCTGAGCCAAGGCCTCCCATAAATCAGAATGCGCTCCAGTCTTCAGACAGAAGTGTGATTTCCTCGATTTTCTTATCGAGGGACACAGCAAAGAGGGCAAGCTAAATTATAAATGGCTGAGGAAATAAACTCAGAATCACAGAAGATTTAAACTTTAAACTTTCCTGCCTGTATATATGCGTGCCTAAGCTTTGTTGTGAACATCAGAGTGAGGCAAAGCCAGAACACAGGAAAAACTGGCACAAAAATCATTCCCCATGTAGTTCAACCTGTTTTTCAAACTTCACTCAACTGCCTATGCTCCCCCCAGCCCGCACTGAGCAGGACACAGCACAGCAGGCACTCGTGCACGAGGTCTCGGAACTGAAAGTCTCCACCTCCCTTCAAGGCAAGATAGAACAATGCTACACACGGCCTTCCTGGTTCTCACGAGATCTCTTTGAACTTGGCCTCACACTTGTGTCAAGTCCTACGTCATTAATTACCTTGCAAATCTAAAACCAGCAGCTCTCCCCTAGTGTACTCAAAGGTCCAGTGAGAGAAAGCCAGCATCAGCTCCTCCAGGGTGTTGCTGGGGACGATCTCGTCTCCGTTGTTGTTGTTGTACTTCCGGAACTCCCCCGTCATGTACTTCTCGATGGTCAGCCACTGGTTAGCTGAATGGCAGTAGATTAAGAAAACTTCCAGGAACCTTGAGTGAGACAGAGGCCATTGATCCTTCACAAGGCAGCAGTGTGGGACGTGTCTTACACAACAGTCAGCAAGAAGAGCAATCACCTACCTCTGACCCTGTGCTCCCTGGTAAACCTGCCCTTCCTAGGAGAAGAAAGAAGTGAACATACACGAAGGGTTTTTCCTATGCTTGCCCACCCCTCTTCACGTTGAGAAAACTTTCCAACTCCTCTGTGAGTACTGAACCCTACTTTTCTTGCCATGCTCTATTAAGTTTCTTGTAAATAAAACAATAAAGCTTTCCTCTAAGTCCTCAGCACCGAAGTATGATCTGCCTTGATAAATGAACATCTACAAAGAGACAGACCCAAGTGAAAGAAAGAAGAGTTTGTTCTTACAAAGTTCCTAGTTCCTTTAAAATATTAATGTAGGGGCTGGGGATTTAGCTCAGTGGCATAAGCGCCTGCCTGGCAAGTGCAAGGTTGTGAGTTCAATCCCTGGTGCCAAAAAACAGAAAAAAAAAAAACGCGCTGGGGATTTAGCTCAGCAGGGTAAGTGCCTACCTGGCAAGCACAAGGTCATGAGTTCAAGCCCCAGTGCCAAAAAAATAAATAAACAGATAAAATACTAATGTGGGGGGAGGGGCATGTTTAAAATAAAAATATTCTCTCCCAAAGTCTGTCTGTTTATTATAATTGAAATATCAGTCATAGCATCTACCTGTAATTTTTTCAATCACATAAGTTCAATGATTTGAGCCAAGGTATCTCTGGGACATCTAATTCTCTTTTTACTGGTCTCCATGACTACAAAAGAAAGAACTTGAAAATAAGGTCCTCACTAATTTTCCCATGGGTCTTGTACTCCTCATAACTAATAGGCTGAGAAAGATTAATAGGAATTTCTACTTAAAATGAAGGGCCAGAGTGCCAAGATTCCCTTACCTTGGTGAGTAGGGAATGGTGTGTGGTTTCACTTGGTTGAAGGTATAGATTAGTTTTTGAGCAGCTCTCTGTTGCTGAATCTCCTGCAAAGTGAAGAGCACCAATAAAAATTCTGGTTGACTTAACACATACTCAATAATTAATGATCATGGAATTACTAAAGGCTGCCTTAATGTGATAACTTGATTTGGCTTCCACCATTCCCTACCCCAAAACCATAGGTCCTGCAGAACAAAAATCACCACCTTCAAACCATACTTGAAGATCATGGTCTTGGATAAAGATGTAGCCAGATCTCCCTTGTTGGACCTGTCCATTAAGGCTCTGGGTCTCCAAGTTCCTGGCTTACCCGGAGGCAGAGGTGAAGCACCGTACTCTCCTGGAAGATGTCATGCCAAGTCTGCACCACCTCGGGGAGAAAGGACTTCACAATGAAAACCTGTCCTGGCTTGAGAACGTCGTCCTCAGACCAAGTGCTGATGACTCTCATGGCTTTACGGAGGCCCCCGTCGATCTCCTCCTGGGACAGCACCTGGATCATCGCTGCTCGACCATGCTGGGACCAGGAGGACATGCTTTTGTCGAGGTTCAAAGGGGAGCTCTCCTCCAGCCTGTACAGAGTCACTTCTTCTCCCGCTGCAGAGGCAAGTAAAGGTGTGGAGGTCAGTGAGAACATCAAGCCTGGGATGGGAAGGCCCAAAGATCCGCTCCAAACAAACTCAGCTGTCCCCAAGGTCTGAGGAGAACGAACTCTGGGGGGCTAGAGCAGAATATGAATGCAGATCATGGCATTTAATATCTAGTACAGATGGGGAGAAGATGAAGAGACAAAGTATTAGGCGGCATCCAAGAATTAAATTGTTCTTTCTGTTGATTGTAACAGGACAAAAACAGTATCAGTGTAGAAAGGCCTTGTCTCTTCTGTTAAAGACAATTTTGTTTTCATTTTTCCAATTGGATTTTATTGGTACATTTTATGTATACACAATGATCACAGTCATTATAGAGAATCTGGACCTGTTCATGATATAACTTGTTCTTTTTTTTTTTCCTATTCCCCTACCCCTTCCTTGAACCCTTCCTCCCCTCACCATTTACAAAAGCCTGGTTTCCATTTTTTCCTTTTCTTGGTTTTTTTTCCCCATTCTTTACTTTCCCCCTCCCCTGCTCTGTTTCCCTCCCCATTTGAACATTTTCTTCCAATTTCATAATACCTATTATGCATTTTGGTCTGCATAATACACTTTCAGTTTCTCACACCAGAGAAACAATGCAGTGTTTAAACATGTATGTCTGATTTATCTCACTTAAGAGTATGGTCTCAAGGTGCCTTCGCTTACCTGTAAATGGCTGAGTAGTACTCTGTTGTATAAAAAAAACCTACATCTTCCTTTTCCATTCACTGGTTAATGGGCATTTGGGCTGTTTCCAAGATTTGGCTATTAAACTGTAATAGCCCCTATAAACATTGGTGTGCATATATTGCTATGATATGATGCTTTTAATTCAGGAAGATACCAAGAATTGGAATATCTGGGTCACATGGAACTTCTAGTCCTAGTTTTTTAGGAATCTCCACACCAATTTCCACAGTGGTTGTAACAGTCCACCAACAGTAGAAAAGGGTTCCTTTTTCCTCAAGGGTTGATTTTTTAATAGCCATTCTTTCTGGGGCGAGATGGAATCTCAGCATTGTTTTAATTTACATCTTTCAAATGACCAGTGATGTTGAACATTTTTTTGTGTATTTATTTGCTGTTTGTATGTCTTCATCTATGAAATGTGTATTCATCTCAGATGCCCATTTTTGGATTGGGTCTTTAAATTTGGGACCTGATTTTTTTTTTTTAGGTCTTTATATATTCTATTTTTTTGTTTTGTTTTGCTTTGTTTGTACCGGGGATCAAACTCACAACCTCACGCCTGCCAGGCAGGCACACAGGCCACTAAGCTAAATCCCCAGCTCTTTATATATTCTAGATAGTAGTCCTTTGAAAGACAAGTATTCATAAGGCAACAGATTAACCTGCAACTATTCATCACCACCCCCTGGTGTGCCTTACTAGGCCCTCTTTCTAATTGCTCTTCCCACAACATATTAATATTAAAAGTATCCTTCACATCTGTTTATGGACTATGTATATACCTATACTTTATGAATGAAAAATAAAAAAGGCTGCCTTTAGTTTTTTGTTTTGTTTTGCTTCTCCTTTGGCCGGGACACTGCCCCTCTGAGAATGCACGGCTTCAGCGTGAAGCTGCAGTCAGCCTGTGCCCAGGTCATGCCCCACGGCCTCTCCCTCCTTCCTTGTGCCTGTGGGTTAATGACTTAAATCCTCAATTTCCTCATCAGTGAAATGAAGGTGAAAATAATATTCACCTCATTAGGCTCCAGGAGAGATTTAGAATGGTAACGCAGCTAAAGTGAAACAGAACTCAGATACAAACTCAATCCCACTGAAAAGGTTTGGACACAAAATGTCACTTTATTGCTACGCAGCCTCCACCTTCAGGTTGCGGGGCTGAGAGGAGTTTCTGCTGAAGTAGACTCCACCAACACAGGGTTCACTCACGCTTTAGAACACAACTGACAATTGACGCAGAGCTTCCCTCCAAGCGGTGTCACTTTCTCTTCATACCTTTGCTTCAAATGTCCATTGTTGTTGTTTGTTTGTTGTTGTTGTTGTGAATACTGCACTGAATGACCAGGAAAGGAATGTATGCCCTCACTGTCGTATCTAATTTCTTATCAACGAACACATCTAGGGAATGCTGAGTAACATATTTTCAAATATTCATTCTCGGTACCCAAGATTAGCATTTGCCGCTGAGGGTCTCTCCCGAGTTCTAATCCCCGGAGGAGTTAGAGCAACACTACTGATTTGCAAAACCCACTGTGGAGCCACGCAGAATGACAGGCATTAGAATGGACAATGAGACTTCCTCCAAGATGGCTGCCCAGATAACACCATGACAGGGAGGCTCCCTGAATATACCATCAAAATGCTGGAATATAAACTAATAGAATAACAGAGAAAAGAAAAAAAGAGGGAGATGGGTCCTCTGGACCCAAGAAGAATCTAAAACGAGAACTGTAGCCCACAGAAAGAGTAAAAGAATGAAATAAAGGCGGAGACCAGCAGCACCTCTGTCCGGAGCCAAATCCAATCAGCGCCACAACCCAAGCTGAGAAGGTACGATCCAGGTGCTCTTGATACGCGGTGGAGTTGCCGGTAGAATTGCTGCGGTGTGGCGGGATGGCAGAGGCGGCGGTTGACTGTGGAGCGAGGTAGTCGCGAGTGGGCGAGTGAGTGAACCCGGCAGCCCCCAGCCCCCCGCCCCCAAGGGAGAGCGAGGGACATCCATCTTAAGACCGGAACTGCACCTAATTAGGCACAGTTCCTGGAAGGCCATGGCGGAAACGGCGCGGGTGCCCTGGGGGTGATAGAGGAGGTTTGGCGGACGGCCCTGTATGGGTTACCAGACAGCGGCCCCATCCTCTCGTGCACTGCAGCAGACATCTGTGGAGCAGAAACAGGCTTGGGAGAGGCAGTGGACCAACACGGCCTCACTGGCGAGCCCAGGAAAATGCCAAGACGGAAAGGCAGAGGGCGCTCTCCAGACTCCAATACAAGCAGAACCTATTCCGGGGACGCTAATGCTGAAAAGGTCGGGAGTCCAAAAATTAAACTCTCAGAGGAGTTGACAACAGAAGTGGGGAGACAACTCCATGAAGCTATGAAAGAAATTAAAGCAGCACTGTTAACCCAACTGAGAACTGAAATGAAACTCATAACCAGGGAATCATTAAGCACCTCTAAAGGAAACATAGCATCCTCAAAGGTGGAGGATGAAAAATCAAAGGAAATTGAGAATGAAACAAATAAAGACTTAGAACGCATTAATCAGATTCAGAG
>RJWM01023958.1:0-31294 GCA_004363535.1 Dasyprocta punctata | reverse complement strand
AGGGGAGGGGAGGGGGGAAGAAAGACAGGCCAGAAAAGAGAGAAAGGAAAGAAGAGAAAATTACATGAAACAAACAATAATCACAAGAAACTCAAAGGGTTAATACATTTTTTTAAAAAAAGAGTTCAAAAAATAAAATGAGATCAAAGCAAAGATGCAATCATTCAAAGAGATCTTGAGACAACTGAAAGAAATGGCAGATAACAGAAAAGGAGTGTTTAAAAAAAATTATCTCTGAAGTGAAGGTCAGCTCAAAAATTAAAAATAATAAAAAAAAGTGAAGGTCAGTTCAGAAAAATAAAAAAGGATGCTAGCTTGGTGAAAAAAGAAGGGTTGCAAAAAGCAAGTGAAGGAGTTGGAAATAAATGATTAGAAAGGAGCCAAGAAATAATATAGAAATAATATAGTGGCACACATTTGCAATCCCAGCACTTGAGAGACTATGGCAGGAGGACCTTCATGAGTTTGAGACCAGTCTAGGCTACAAAGTGCCTGAACTCATGCATAGTAAGACCCTGTCTCAAAAAGACAAAAAAAAAAAAAAAAAAAAAAAAAAAAAAAAAAAAAAAAAAAAAAAAAAAAAAAAAAAAAAAAAAAAAAAGCTAACAAGTTAGTAGAGGAGATAGTGTAAATATATGGACTCTTTAATTTTTATGGCTCTATAAATTTGTATATATGTATGCATAAGATAGCTAAAATGACTATATCACTAGATGTATTAGTTATTGAAAAAGAACAGTTAATACTCACACGATTAGATCAATTTTACATGTCTATATCTGTTAATCTAAATAATACTTTTCAAGGTAATGATATGCAACATTGCACCCACTGTCAAATTCCTATCATCTTATTTTGTAAACCTATAATGTTACTGTTTTGGATTTGTTGTTGTCACTTGTCTCTTTTGCTTTTTGTCTTTCTTTTCTGTGTCTTCTTTCTCTTAAATAAAAAATAAAAATTAAAAAAAATTTTATGGTTCTAAATTTGATTGTTTTGTTTTATATTGTTTTGTTCGTAACTCAGGCTGGCCTCAAATTCGAAGTAATCCTCAGCCTAGTGAGATTATTGCCACCACACCCACGTATTTTTAATTTTTGATTTAAAAACAGGTTTTGCTGTGTATCCCAGGCTGGCCTTGAACTTGTAATCCTCCTTCCTTAGCTTCCTGAGTGCTGGGATTATTATTACAGGCATGTGCCACCATGGCCAACCACACTTTTAAGTTTTAAAATATCTTTCAAAACTGTTAACTAGGCCCCAGGTCCTGACTGGAACCCTGATCCCCCATCCCTGTGAGCCCAGAGGAAAAGCCACTGCCCACTGGTAAACCTGCCCCTCAGGCCCAGAGGAGAAGTCATGCCCACTCCTGCCCCACCCCACCCCCAGCTTGTCCGGCAGATCCAGAGGAGAAGAGGTCACTCCCAGAGACATCTCTGCCACCTGGACAACCTCAAGTTGGAAGGACCCAGATGCCTCACTCAATCCCCTACACCGCCAGGTGGGCAGCCAGTACAAGAAGCACCACCAACTCAGCAACCAGCTGATTGGGTAAGACACAGGAAAATGTCAAGATGAAGGAGCAGGGTACAATCTCAGACCTCCAGCCTGCCCAGAACATGTCCAGGCGACATAGACACAAAAGAGATTACAAGTCACACACCTGAAATTTCTGAAATGACAGCAACTGAAATAAAAAAACAATTTAATCCTTATATTGTTTGCTTAACTTTGCATGCCTGAATCTGGTAGTTTGAGCAACTATTTAGGGGATAACAATGTGCAATGTAGTAACTATTGTTGATTTCCTTCTGTCTTGTTTTTGAAACCCAGTATCATTCTCACTGTTTTGTTATCTTTCATTTTATTGTTTTGTTGTTTTATTCTTTAAAATAAAAAAATTGAAAAAAGTATAACATACAATTATGTATTCTACATCATAATACTTGATAATAAACAACTATGTTATTTAATTTAAAAAACTAGTAACTAAAAAACAGAAGTATAAACATATTTAAAGATATAAAAGAACCAGGGGCTGGGGATCTAGCTCAGTGGTACAGCACCTGCCTGTCAAGTGTAAGGTCTAGAGTTTGATTCCTGATACCAAAAAAAAAAAAAAAAAAAAAGAAGATACAAAAGAACCTAATAAGCACTCAGGAGGCTGACACAGGAGGATTGTTATGAGTTCAAGATTAGCTTGCGCTACAGAGTGAGCTCAAGGTCAGCCTAAACTGCATGGTGAGACCCTGTCTAAAAAAGACCAAAAAATAAAAGAACCTAATAATAATTAAAATGGGATTGTGAAGGGAAGAACAGAAGCAGAAGCACACATTACTCTTTACTTTTGAACTTTGCACTATTGTTGTAGTCAGGGGTTACCTGGAGAACAATTACATACAGGACACAGAATTTATAATACTGTTTTATGATGGTCACCCAAAGCTAAATACAAGAAAGTGCAGGAAAATCTGTCCACAACACTGAAGACCCAGAATATTTAGCCAAGGGCCTGGATCTCACAGCAATGTGCTACATGAGTCCAGCTGAAGACAAAGAGCCCATGACAATGCCCCCCACAAATCCAACTGGAAGTCTAAGAGCCCATGATAAGGACTCATGCTAGTCTGTTTTACGGATCTGTGCTGGGAAAGGCCAAAGGTCAGTGGTGGAAGCTAGAAAGTCTATGCCAGCAGGAGAAGGATGTGTGCCAGTAGGTTGAGGGTTCCACACTGGAGCTGAGAAGTCACACTCAAAATAAGGACCAGAGCTCCCCTGAAAAGTACCACAGCCATCCTCAGTGGCAATGAGGCCCTGAGCTCCTCCAACAATGAGAACAGTCAAGTACGGGTCAGGAAGCCCAGCGTGACAAGCTTCTCCTGGAGGTTAAACAGCACACATCTTCCCCTCCAGAGTCAGGAAGCGATGCTCAATGTAAGGAGCAGAGCTCCCCCCAAGTGAACTGCAGCCACCATCAGCAACAAGGTCCTGAGCTCCTCCGACGATACTGGCCAAATCCATACTAGGGAAGCCAGCATGACAAGCTCCTGCAGGAGAGCCAACGGCTTGAAACAGCAACACTTAGGAGAACCCACAATGCCTCGCTCTTCTTCTCCTCGTCTCTATTTATGCTGGCAACTTTCCTCAGGAGGGCCATCTACACTCAGCACCATACTGATTTAATTCAGTTGGTGTTGACCACCAGTTTTTAATCCATAACAACTATGTATCCTATTCAAAATGAATGAACACATTTTTAAGGAATCAAAATCGAGGAATTGTAATTAAGGAATGGAGATGTACTGGTACAGCACCACAGTAAGACCAGTTTCATTGAAAATTTACTGGGAACCAGATTTGTAATAGAATAGAAACTGGTGAAAGGAGAAAAAGGAAAAAAAACGTAAGCCTCTAAATTTACAGCACCCTAACTGGTATAAGAATTACTAATAACTGAGTTAATTACACACATAGCCCAACTAGATTGAGCAATCTGGATCAATTATCTCCAGCTCGTAAAACATCAAAGATAAAGTAGCTCTCCATCCTAAGACCAAACATATGGGATAAAATAGGTTAGCAAAATGAAGTTATTAGCAACATCATTAGAGAAACCGGAGAAGCTTTACAGACCTAGTATTTAAAAAACAAGAACAAAAACAGAAAATGGAGCATCCAGCATTGGGGACTGAACCCAGAGCCTCTGCACAGTCACATCCTCAGACATATATATATATATATATATATATATATATATATATTTTTTTTTTTTTTTTTTTTGACAAAGTGTCTTGCTAAATCACTAAATTGCCCAGGCTGAGCTCAAACTTTTGATTCTCCTGCCTCAACCTCCAAGGGTGCTGGGATTACAGGTGTGTACCACACCACATCTGTCTTCCTAGGGGCTTTTAATCTAAGCTTTATTATTACCCAAAACTGCTTCCCCTTCACTGTGATCCCAGCTGGCCTCCTGGAATAATGTGTGTGTGGTAAATGAAATCCCAGAATTACTAACTTTATTGAAAATCTGATTTTTTGTGTTTTGCTTTGTTTTGATTTTGTTTTTTAAGACAGCATCTTGTTATGTAGTCCAGGCTGGTCCTGAACTCACTATGTAGCTCAGCCTTGCCTCAAAGCCTTAGTAATCCTCCTGCCTCAGTCTCCTGAGTTCTGAGAATACAGACGTGCACCACCATGCCCAGCCTTGAAAATCTGATTCTTGTTCACAAGTTACACACATTAAAATTTTCTATTTATCAGAAGGCTGAGGCAGGAACATCACTGAGAGTATGAGTCCAGCTGAGGATATATAGTGAGATGATATCTCAAAAATATATATGTATTTTCTATTTTACAAAAAATGCAAAGTAACAAGTGTTTGCACAGTTATGTACAGAAATTAGAACTCTTACAGGCTACTGATGAGAAAGTAAAATGGTGGAGCTACTGTGGAAACAGTATGGCGGTTCCTTAAAAATTTAAATATAAAATTACTACATGATCCAGCAATTCCACGTCTATACCAAACCCCTGAAAACAGACTCAAAGTGATTCAGATATCTATACACCAATATTCATAGCAGTATTATCCACAATCACCAAAATTGGTAGAAAACAACCAAAATGTCCATGACAACTGAATAGATAAAGTGGAAATACTTACAGTGCTTTTGATTTTTAAACAATCCTTCATCTTTTGACATCTTGAAACTTTAATCTAGAAAGTTCAGAAAAATGAAATATATCTATGGACATGAATATTACTCAGCCTTAAGGAATAACATTCTGATAACAGTATAATGTGGATGAACCTTGAGAACATTATGATACATGAAATAAGCCAATCACAAAAGGGTAAATGTGTTTCACTTTGTTTTGGTTTGGTTTGAACCCAAAAAAGCTAATTAATATCTCTAGACCTGAATTCCTCATCAATAGTAGCATCACATAAACTCAAGAATGGCTAACTCTTTTTTTTTTTTTTTTTTTTTTTTGGTTTTTATTTTGTTTTTTGGCACCGGGGATCAAACTCACAACCTCACACCTGCCAGGCAGGTGCTTAAGCCACTGAGCCAAACTCCTGGCAAGAATGACTAACTTTTAAAATGTTGTTGTTTTGAGACAGAGTCTCGCTATGTAATTAAGGCTGGCCTTGAACTTACCATGTAGTCCAGGCTGGCTTCAAACTTGTGGCAATCCTCCTACCTCAGCCTCCCATTTTTTAGGGTTTTTTTGTTTTTGTTTTTGTTTTTCGTGGGGTTTTTTTTGTTTTTTGAGGCAGGATCTTGCTATGTAGTCCAGGTTGGCCTTGAACTCACTATGTAACCCAGGACAGCCTTAAACTCACAGCAATCCTCTTGCCTCAGCCTCCCAAGTGCTAGAATTATAGGGGTGTACTACCATGCCCAGAAAAATTTTTATTTATGTATTTTTGGTTCTGGGGATTGAAAATAGGACTTAGTGCATACTAAGCCTAAGGCCTACCACTAAGCTACACCCGAAAATGCCCATGATTTTTTAAAAAAATACCACATATGGAACTTACACATTCAAGTACAGTAATATGTTGGTCCATGGATGCTTCTGTTTGCAAACAATTCAGTTCTCAAACAATAGTGTTCAACAAAATTTTGCTTCCATTCACAAACTCCACACTGGGTGACAAACAGAACTATGTCATCTTCCACACACAAACACAAACATGGCCATCTTCCCCCAAATCGTAAAACAAATTAAGTTCATGAACTGAGGTACACTGTACATGTGTTCTCTTTATAACTATTCCCATTTTAAAAAATTACTAAGTTCATACTCTGTGCCAGACCCTGTCCCAGTTCCTTTACTCATTAGTTATTTCAGAGCCATCCTTGTGTGATTGTTATTATTCCCAGGTTCTGAAAGATTAAAAGATTACCTTAAAACCATACCATAAAATAATTCACGGCAACTGTATTTGTAATATTCCTATATTGGAAACAATCTAATGTCCTTCAACAGGTAAATGAGTAAATGAACTGTGAAACATCCATACCATGGATGACTACTCAGCAATAAAAGGAAAAGCCTGTTTACATGAACAACTTGGGTCAATCTCCAATTATTCTGAGTAAAAAAAAAAATTTAAAAATGTCATATACTGTGTGATTCCACGTATGTAACTTTTTTTGCAGGGGAGGTGTTGAGACAGGATCTCATTATGTAGTACAGGATGACCTCTACATAGCCCAGGATGGCCTCCAACTTGGCCTTCTAAGTGCTGGGTTTGCAGGTGTGTGCTACCATGCTCGGCCTTATATAACATTTTTGAATGACAAAATTACACAAATAGAAAACAGAGTAGGGATTGTCTGTGGTTAGGAGTAGAGAATGGAAAGAAAAATCATAAAGAGATATCAGGGCTGGGGATTTAGTTCAGTGGCTCAAGCGCTTGCCTGGTAAGTGCAAAGTCTCTAGTTCAATCCCCGGTACCAAAAAAAATAAAAAAATAAAAAAGAGAGAGAGGGAGAGAGAGATATCAGTGATGTTTGGTGATCAAACAGTTCCAGATACTGAATGTGGTAATAGCTGTATGAATCGACATGTGATAAAATTGCATAGACCTGGCTGGGGGTATATAGCTCAATGGCACGGCACCTACCTGGCAAGCACGAGGTCCTCAGTTTGATTCCCAGTACCGGAAAAAAAAAACAAAAAAAACTGCATAGACCTGGTCATACAAGCAAGTACATATAAAACTGGAAAATGAGTTGAGCGTAGTGGCACATGCCTGTAATCCCAGCACTTTGGGAGACTGACACTGGTAACTCAAAAGTTCAAGTGGCACCTGGACAACTTAAAAAGACTCAGTCACAAATTTTTTTTCTCTTGAGACTGTCTCACTATATAGTTTAGGTTGGCCTTGAACTCACTATGTAGCCTAGGCTGGCCTAAACTTGTGGTGTTCCTCCTGTCTCAGCCTTGTGAGTGCTAGGATTACAGGGGTGCACCACCATGCCTGGCCTCTGTCACAAAATGTTTAAAAAATTAAAAAAGATCGAAATGTAGCTTAGTGGCAGAGCACCTGTATATGAAACATACCACCAAATAAATAAATAAATAAATAAACAAACAAAGCAAGCCAGCCTGGGAAATCATAAGAATAAGGTCTATGGATTATACCTATGTGTGTTTCCCATTTTTGATACAGTACTATAGTTATGCTAGATATTATGGGGAAAACTAGGTGAAAGGTAGGACAGAATTCTCTGTACTACTTTTGCAACTTTTTATGAATATATAACTACTTCCAAATAAAAAGTTTTAAAAAGTATCCAAGGTTCTTTTCCACAGCCTCCAGCAACAGTGTACCATCAAAGACACTAAAACTTCTGAAAGAGTCTGAGAATCATGTTAGAGGTCTTCCTTCACAGAGATGGTCTATAAGCCATGCTTGCCCTCTTCCCTTTAATGGTAACTTAGGGTTCACTGGGAGATAGACCTTGTGCTGGAACCTAAATGATACAAGATGAATAATTTTTGACCCCTTCCCAAAGTGACCTCAATTTAATGATAATAAAAGATCTAATATGATGAAAGCATTGAAATTCATGTCAAAAGATTTCTGCCCTCATGAAAGCACTTACTATAGTTTTGATGTTGGGCCAATTCTTCAACTTTTGGCATGCTGACTTCTTAATCTGCAAAATTCAGAAGAGTTAAAAAAATACATACATATATATATATATATATATATATATATATTTAATTTTTAATATGGGGGCTCTTAGATTCAAGGATATACATAAATCATCCGAAATTATACACCAAACTACTACATTTCTTTTGTAGGAAAAAAATATACTTTTTTTTTCTTTTTAGGTTCTGAGAGCTTTTGCTAACCCATAAAGTGTTTAGAACAACTGAATCACATTTTCTTTCCATTTTGAATGCCCCTTCTATTCTGACATTTCATATTTTTAATAGATCTCTGAGATTCTTTCCTCCATCTCTATATTCTATGATTCAAATAAGGATGGAAGAAATGGACCAGAGATCCAACATTCCATGACTGAAAGTACCCACCAAGACTTCAATCCCACCATGTGTGGTGGCGCATGCCTTTAATCCCAGCACTTGGGAGGCTGAGGTAGGAGGAGCGTTGTGAGCTCGAGGCCGGCTTGGGCTACACAGTGTGACCCTATCTCAAAACACTAAGGCTGGGAGTTTGGCTCAGTGGCTTAAGTGCCTGCCTGGCAGGTATGAGGCTGTGAGTTCGATTCCTGGTGCCACACACACAAAAAAGACTTCAATCCCTTTCCCAAAAAGCCAGACCAACTTTTAAACATAGACCTCTGTGATCTTTATGACTCAGTCTCCCACCAGCCTTCCAAACTCATCTCTCACCTCTTCTGCAGATCCCAAACACCCTCCATCTAGCCTGTAGTTTACACAAAATTTTCCTCCGACTTATTGGATGTCTTTGCACAGGCAGTGCCTTTTACTAAAACTTCTGAGGAATATCCTTAAATTTGCTTCTGGAATCTCAGTTTAATGGTTCCCTCCCCTGTAAAGTGGTTCACAACACACCTCATCCTTGCAGTAGAGATTAGTGTGTTGCCTTGGTGGCTGGAAACTGTCTGCTACTACACAGGGAATGGGACTACTGGTTCACTCAGGTGACAAACTCAGTTGTCAACAGGCTGGGGAGAAGGTCTGAAGTCAGCAAATATAATTAAAAATAGGACCCTCTTTTCCCAGTCTGAAAAGAAAACAAAACTATCACCTCTAAGGAAAACAGTTTGAGAGCAAAAGTAAATACAGTGTTCTGTTTCAGAGAACACTAGGAAGAGGTGGGGGCAGAGAGCAACTGGGACAGAGTACCTCGTTTAAAGGAAGAAATGTCAGCTTCAGCTGACTATTGGCTAGCAGGAATGTGAGCTCAGAGTGCAGTAGGCTCTTCCACTTAAAAAAAAAATCTTTGCATGTGAAATCTCCCAAGTTTGACATGTCAGCAACTAAACATTAAAGACCCATTATGATGCCTTTCAACACTTACTATTTCGTGAGGATCTGCATCTACTCATTTGAGACAGACATCCTACAGGAGGGCAAGTTTTGTTTTGTTTTGTTTGTTTGTTTTAAAATCAGGGCCACAGTTGAGTTGATGATTATCAATCATGCCCATTCATCTTGGACAAAGCTCAAAGGGACTCAAGGGTTATACAAAATCTTTCCTTTGGGGCCCTCTGTCTCTCACTGGGCCTCAGTTTCAGAAATAAGACACAAAATTTCTGAAATGAGATGCAATCACTTCTGAAAAGAGAGACAAAAACTATTTGTGTCTGTTATATTAAAAGAGAGTATAATACCATCTACCAGAGGGCTGTCAGAGCTACACACTTTTACCTGCATCATCTCTCCAAATTCTCAGTGTAACCTCTATGAGGTAAATTCTTTTATACCCAGATTTCTAATTTAATAGATAAGAAAACTGCAGTTCAGAGATAATAAGCAATTTAACTAATAAAAGTAACAGCAAACTTTTTTTTTTTGAGACAGTCTCACTATGTAGTTCAGACTGGCCTCAAACTCCTACCAAATCCTCCTGTCTCAGCCCCTGACCTGGGATTACAGGAGTGGGCCAGCAAACATTTTAAAAGCCCTTTCTTACTAAAGGCTTTATTTAGTCTCCTAACAACTCTGAGGTAGGTACTATTACCTACCTCAGAGGAACAGTAAGGAAAAGACATCCTGCAAAAGGGAATTCCACCAAGGCCACCTGATTCCAACACTGTAGAGCCCAGAACTATTCAACAAAAATATAAGCCACATATGTAATTTAAATTTTCCCCATAGCCACCAAGGTTGGTGGTGCAGGTCTGCAATCCTAGCACTCTGGAGGCTGAGGCAGGATTGCCATCTGGGCTACAAAGCTCAAGGCCAGTCTGAACTACATAGGAAGACCTTGACTCCAAAAAACAAAAATGAAACTCCTAATAACCGCATTTAAAAGGACATGTGGGAGCTAGGGATGTAACTCAGAGGCACAGTGCCTGCTGGGCAAGCACGAGGCTCTGAGTTCGATTCTCAGTATAAAAAAAAAAGCAAATGTTTTGAGTTGATTTACATCATGACAACACAAGAAGGGCATGAAAATGCACTTTCAAAACTGCATCAGGAAGTGGTCACAATGATAGGATAAGTGCATTCAAAGTAAATGGGAGTATTTTGAAATAAAATAAAAGAAACATGTCTTTTAGCATAGTTAATATTCACATTTAATCATTTACCTTACTTTTTGATCACACCATGTATAATGCATAAGTTTTGATGACTGTATAATATTCTAATGTAACACATTTTTTCAACTCTTCTGTTGATGAACATTTAACACATTCTCAGATTTGCTAATATTAACATTTTTGTTCATATACCCAAGGGTATTATATAAAGATTCTTAGGATGGAATTACTGGATTGGAGGTTTTGTGAATGTGAGATAATCTTAGAATTCCACTCTTTTTTTTTTTTTTTTTTTTTTTGCGGCACCGGGGATTGAACTCACAGCCTCGCGCCTGCCAGGGCAGGCGCTTAAGCCACTGAGCCAAACTCCCGGCCCTGGTTTTTTGAGGCAGGGTCGCACTATGTAGCTCAGGCCGGCCTTGCGCAGCGTTGTAGCCCAAGCCGGCCTCGAACTCACAACGCTCCGCCTACCTCAGCCTCCCGAGTGCTGGGATTAAAGGCGTGCGCCACCACGCCCGGCTAGAATTCCACTCTTAGAAATTACACTTACATTCTTTCTTTACAGTGCCCTTAGTTAGAAATTTGAATTTTGACTCATTTGTTAGTATTTTCCTTTAATACTTTTCCTTTTGTTCATTTGTTTGTTTAATACCTCTTACACCCTGTTTAAGTGAAAATTTCCTATCCTAAGACATGGAAGGTATAATACCATATTTTCTTCTCTAATTTTAAATTTTTTGTCTTTGATATTTAAGTTTGAATCCATTGTAAAATTTTTTATGAATAATGTGAAGGCACAAAATTAATCGTTTTATCATGAATAATCTATTATTCGGGCACATTCATTTCCCTATAATGTCCAGTGACCTTTCATGCATATCAATTTCACTTATATTTGTGAGTCTGTTTCTAGACTCTACCAACAGTATCAAGCAGTGAAATTTTCTGTTACTCCACCATTAATATTAGATAATGTTTATGGTTGTATACTTTTGATATCTGAGAAGAGATCTTTTCTACTTTACTGTTCGTCAGCAAGTGTCTTCACTTTATCCTTTGCCTTCTATACAAATTTTGAAACAAGTTGCCCAGTTCCTTGAAAAAAATTCTTTTTGGTTATAATTAAAACTGATTTAAATCCATGCTATTTGGGAAAAATTGATACCTTAAAATATTGAATTATCCTATCCATGCATAAAGTGTCTCTTAGGTATTCTGAAGTTGGATAAGTTACATATTATTTCTGTTATTCATTCACATTTTTATCTATTATATTTAAAAACTAAGTTTATGCTAGGCTATGTAAACATAATTTTTATATGTTGATCATATATCCAGAAAACATTAAAGAAATAATTTGAGTATCCTTTAAAGAAATGTTTCCATTATTTGAGTATAATATTCTGCAAATACTAATTAGGTCAGTTGGTTGATAGTCTTATTCAAATTCTATGTACCTCTACCGATTTTCTGTCCACTTGTTCTACTAGTTGTTGAGAGAAAAGCAATAAAATCCTACTTTAACAAGGAACTTACTTATTTCTCCTTATAGTGACATCAATTTTACTTCAGCTGTCATGATACCGTTGTTAGAAGTATAAACTTTTATAATTATGTTCTCTTGATGGATTTATCTCTTCTCTATTATTAATTGGCCAGTTTTATTCCTGAAATGTTTGAAACTTATTTTGTTGGATACTAATAAAGTCATCCTAAGTTTCTTTGGTTACTTTTGGTTAGTGTTACCAAAATAAATCTTTTTCATTGTTTTGCTTTGCATTTATTTATTTAGCATACTTAAAATGGGTCTCTTGTAACCAGGAAATTTTGAGCCTTTCAGAATCCAATATAAAAGTGTGTATAATAATAAAGCATCTAAACCACTAAAAAAAAAAAATGTGAAATTAAAATAAACATATTTGCCTCAGTACATACAAAATACTATATCCTAACATGTAATCAATATAAAAAATATTGAGCTTGTTTACACTATTCCTTTCCTTTTGCACTAAGACCTATGTGTATTTTTTATTATAGTACATTTCACAATACGCACTAACGACATTTCAAGGGACAAGGCATTTACAGTCCCTTTACTAATCCTAACTAAAGTGAAAAGCGGGACGCTAAGAGTTGCCCGTCCCTTGGCTTTTGAGGACTCTCAAAAAATAATGGCAAAGAGCTCCTGAGCATTTACTTTGTGTTAGGCAGCGTGTTGAGGATCCTACACAAGTATTTTGTTGTCTTCGAAATAGATGGGGGCCACTCCCCTCAACGTTTGACCAAGAAAAACAACCTCGGGTTTTTTTGGGGTTTTTTTGAGAAAGAATCTCGCTATATGGCTCAGGCTGGCCTCCAACTCACGATGAGCATCCCGCCTCAACCTCCCGAGGGCTGGGATTACAGGCGTGTGCCACCACACTAGCTAAGAGGACTTTCTTAAACCGGGCTGTCTCCCAGCTACTGGCCGCTAACCCTAACCAGCCAGTCCCAACGAGTCCCTGGCTAGCCGTCATCCTCTGCATTTACCGAAGGGCTGGCAGGATCAAGTAAGAAGGCGCGCCCGCACTGACACGCGCCGGCCACCGGAGAAGAGGTCGTTCGGCTGAGGTCCCGGGACTTAAAGTCCACCTGGTCAACCTCAGGTTTGTCCTTCAACGCCCTCGTGGGCTGCAGCTCCAACTCACACTCAGACTCCGCCTCAGACTCGGACCCCGCTTCCTCATCGAGTTCAGCGGGGCCATGCTTGAGAAAGTTCCACCAAACACGGAGACCTGCCGGCCGCACTACGGTCGCTGTCACAGCCTGACGCGACTGGCGACCGCTAGGAGGCGCCGCCTTCGAGAACCGAGGCTCAGCTTCCGGGAGGTTGTGCGCCGACCTGATCATAGAGAAGCCAGCACCTTCCTCTTCCGGTCGCCCTGTGCCCTCGGACTGTGTAGGTAAGCTCGGCGCGCCCTTAGTGGGTCCCGAGTCCGCCTCCTGCACGGGTTGCACTGGCTCAGTCCTTCAGTGGGAAACGTCTTCCTCTTTGCCCAGCTCCCGCGCAGACGCAGTAGTGAGCCCTTAGTTGCCGGACAAAGAGTGACGCCCGGAGCTGGAGTCATGGCGGCGACGGAACCGAGCTTGGCGACCACCGGGAGCCCTGCGGCTGCACCGCTGAAGCAGCAGGACGGAGCCGGCCCGAACTCAGACCCTGAGCCTAACTCTGCAGATCCTTCGACCCCAGAGGCCTCCCCGCCTACCCCCGAGCCCTGCAATCCCAACGCCGACATCCCCGAAGCGAATATCATGCCCTCCACGGCGGCTTCGGCGGTGCTAGAGCTGCCCTTTAGGCCCGCAGCCCTGGGCTCTGCGCCTCAGGCCTCTGCCGCCTCTCGCTCCCCGGCGGGCCTAAGCGGCTCGCGGCCAGGCCCTGAGACGTTCCGCCAGCGTTTCCGACAGTTCCGCTACCAGGACGCGGCCGGCCCCCGAGAAGCGTTCCGGCAGCTGCGGGAGCTCTCCCGCCAGTGGCTGCGGCCAGACATCCGCACCAAGGAGCAGATGGTGGAGATGCTGGTACAGGAGCAGCTGCTGGCCATCCTGCCCGAGGAAACAAGGGCTCGACGACTCCAGCGCCGCACGGACGTGCGCATCACCGGCTGAGCGGCGGAGCTGAGCGCTGTTTGGACTGGGGCCATGATGGGTTTGGGGCCGGAGCCTGGCACACCACCCCGTTAATGAAAGTTTTGACAGCTGCTGTGGTCTAGTGTGTCTCTTTCCTTCCTCCTCTATTGGGTTTATTTTACCGAGCTTATTTTCCATCTCCGGTCTGCCTTTTTTTTTGCGGCACCGGGGATTGAACTCACAGCCTCGCGCCTGCCAGGGCAGGCGCTTAAGCCACTGAGCCAAACTCCCGGCCCTGGTTTTTTGAGGCAGGGTCGCACTATGTAGCTCAGGCCGGCCTTGCGCCGCGTTGTAGCCCAAGCTGGCCTCGAACTCACAACGCTCCGCCTGCCTCAGCCTCCCGACGGTCTGCCTTTTGATGAAGTTGGGAGCCCATGAGAAAAAGGGTTTTGTTTGCTTTGCCATTCCCCGGGCCTCCCTTGACTATTGTGGGATTCTTAAATGTTGGCTAAACCTGGCCTATCCTGTTACCACACCTGTAAAGGTTTTCTCCAGGGCTCCCAAGGACTCACTTGGATTTCCTTTGTCTAGTGGAAGGCTGTCATGAAGATTCCAGTCCTGTAGTGTTGAGTTCTTACACCTCTTACTAGCTACAATCTGAACTTGTCATCTGCCTTTTCAGGTAGGAAAACAGCAATACGAAGTGGTTGTGGGATCCTGCAAGCAAACTACCTGGCTCTTAAGTGTTAAATTGTCAAGTTGTCCCACCTGTCCTTTGGGCGCAGGCTTTCCTAAAGATCCAAGTTAATTCGGCTATTTTAGTATGTCTTACTGCTTGCTCTTACGACAGTAGGTCTTGTTTGTGGGCTCTAATATATGCCTCTAGACTTGCCCACCACCTTCCTTGCCAAAGTTTAGACTTCTGTTAGGAGTTAAACAGAAATGATGTCGCCTTTAATCGCAGCACTCGGGAGGCTGAGGTAGGAGCGTTGTGAGTTCGAGGCCGGCCTGGGCTACAACGCGAGGGCAAGGCCAGTCTGAGCTACGCAGTGCGACCCTGCCTCAAAAAACCAGGGCCGGGAGTTTGGCTCAGCGGCTTACATGCCTGTCAGGTGTGAGGTTGTGAGTTCGATCCCCGGTGCTGCAAAAAAAAAAAATTAAAAAAAAATGATGTGAACTAATTATGGAGGCTATTTTAATGTCTCCAGCTGGCTCCCATTTATTCATTTATTTAAATCAGCATAACTGCTACAAAGGGAAGAAGGAATTCTGCAAATAATGAAGACTACCTATGAAATATTAAAGGCAACTCTTCCTTGTGTCTTCTTCCTACACAGGGAGTACATAGATAGGGTGCACTGGCAGCTTGGATTGATCAGAGAATAATCTTGTTGCAATGGGTGCCATTTTTTTAATTTATGGAAGTCCTGGGCTGCCTTGCATTGTTTCCAACATTCAAAATTTAAGCAGTAGTTTCCATTACTAAGCAGGAGGACAGGGCTAGAAGCTGCATTGAAGCATTTTCTGTATTTTCTTGGGATTTCTTAGCAAAATTTGCATCTGCCTCCCTGCAAAAAAATACTTGAAAGGTAAAAAGCAGGCTTCCTTGCAAAGGTAATGGTAGTGAGGTGCAGTGGTGCATGCCTGTAATCCTAGCACTCTGAGAGGCTGAGGCAGGATGATAGGAAGTTCAAGCTCACTTCGAATTTAGCCCATCTCAATTAAAAATTTAAAAAGGGTTGGAAATGCAATTCAGTGCGAAGACTCAGTTCAATCTTTTTTAAAAAAGTGATTACAGAAGACTTAGTACATATTAAAGACAGGGAAATAGGCTTGGTCATTCCTGCAATCTTATTTCTTGGGAAGCTGAGGCAAGAAAATCACTAGTTTAAGGCTAGCCCAGGCTACACAGTAAGACTCCCAAAAATTTTTACAAAAATAGGATAAAGAACATTGTAATTCAGTAATGAGTGAAACATAAAGAACCTGTTTTATTTTTTCCAAATACAGATACAGAAGTTTGCGTATTTTGTAAATATTGCTTCAAAGCAACATTTCTATATACAGCACCTTCTGTTCTGATAGCACATAAACATAGATATATATCCACAGTGCAATGTTGGCTCATCAAGGATCCACCTTGCCTACTCATCACTTATTTTACAAAAGCAAAATGACTAGTCAAACCAGAACTTTTAGTCAAGGCAATTTTTTATAGGTGGGTAGTTTTTCTCAAGAGACAAAAACTTAGGTAGTGCACATTATTTCTAAATGGTATCAGCAATGTTCGCAAATAACATTTTCCAGTGGCTCCAACCTGGGGTTAATTCATCTTGGCCCAGAAATTGGGAATGGAGCCCCTCAACATGGCTTTAAATTAGGGAAACACACTGAGGTTATCAGAACTTGGGGAGTCTCCCTGCTTCCCTAAGAACAAAAGTCACAATGAGTCAACCAGGATTATTTCCTTTACAAAACCTAAATAATAAACCCAGTAAGAACCACTTGGCAAAGTTCAGTTTCTGCTTTCCTCTTAAAGGTACAGAATTGACTACCTTAAAAGTTACAACTTACCCAGATACGATAACTCAAATATAATTTCAGAAAATAAAACAATAATATGACGGTCTTCATACCTCACAGTTGTGGGTTCAGAAAATCATCCTGTGCTTTTTTCCTTTTCAGAAAAGCATCACACATTTCTTATGCTGCAGCTGATAAATTATCTAGAGCATAGATAGATGCCGTATATACTCCTTAAGTATTTCTTCCTATACCAGAAACACCAGTGTTAGCAAAGGTAAACAGCCTCTTGTAGAGGAATTAGGTCAGTTTCATTATTAACTATTACAGCTGCATGTATTCCCTGTGATGGATAAGCTGCACAGGTCAACTTGCCCTATAATTCATTTTGTATCAAATGGCATACATCACTTGACAGCATTCCCTGAAACATCTTAGTACAGAGGCCTGAATTCATAACCATTATGACCCGTGCCTTAAAGCCTAACCCTTTTAAAGGTCTCTGGAGATACTGTCATTGCTATAGAAATATTGGCGACTTCATGTTTACATAGTAAATATTTGCAGCATCTATAACATTACAGATCATTAACCCATAATTAACTCATGTTAACAGATAACTATGCTTGACTTTTGCCTTTAGTGATAAGAAAAGGTAAAATAGTCGTTCTTCAAAGCATGGGACATTTTCTTTAAATTTGTGTAGGAAGGAAACAACACAAAATGTAGCAGTTATACATGGAACCGTAACCTGCAAAAATAAATGTCTTGAAAAGTACAAACAGGTTGTACCTAGACCTTAAGCAGCATAATCACCTTGATCTCACAAAGTAATACAAATAGGAACTTCGAAGTGTTAAAGTATATTAACAATTCCGAAAATGCCAACAAGTGGACATACCCTCCAGGGAAGGAGAAAAGCGGCAAACAAAGAATCTGAGTTTGCTGACAATATAAAATAAAGTAACTCCCCAAACCACATTCTTTGTGATAAATCTTTACAGTGAAAGAGTTCAAAATTTTGGGAAACATTTTTTTGGACTTTAAATAGAACTGGGAAGCTGTCAACATTAAGAAGTGGGTAGAAAATGTTGTCCTTTGGGTTCCAGACCCTGCATACTTCCATCTGGAATTCCTCATAGATTCTTACTACAATACAATTCTAGTTCTTCCACTGGCTGTATGAACTCTGACAAAAGCCACGACCCAGTCAACTCTGGATGAAAAGCATACAAAACTCGTCCCTGGTACCATGAAGTCATGCAAGAGATGTGGTAAGAAAAGTGAAGCATCCTAAGGAAAAGGCAGGACAGTTGAGGCCTCTGCTCCTTCCCAACCTCCACAGCATGGTGAAGTCCCAGGATTCTCATGAAGCTGGAAAATAAAAAGGGTGCCTGCTGCCTAAACTCCATGCCAGGCAAAACAAGAAAGGTTGGTATGTGCCCCCAATTTGACAGCAAAGTCAATTAAATAAACTGAAGATTGAATTTACAACTGCTTCCAACTAAACTTTTTTGGCTCTCATTCCATTTGTCATCATCAGTGGCACGATTTCAAGTGAAGTTTGTGCAAAAAGACTCTCTTCATTCAGTGATGTGCACAGAAGGGAATCCCAAGAGTCTATTTGCTACTTTCTTGGTAGGATTTCAGGATGATAGTGCCCTGCCTTCCAGCAGCCAAAATGGCCTCTTTGTCCAATGTTCATCACACTCCTGGCCAGATCCCTGAAGTCAGTCGGTGTCACGTGCATTCAGCATGCTAGGTTTATTTAAATATGTTAAGCTCCTCCTCAGGTGCCCCAGGATTGTACCCCTATTAGTCCTGGGTGCCCAGTTTCATGTGGAGCAGCAGAGCGCAATCTGCTGCACCTTGCCCAGGTCTATCAGCAGCTGCTTGATGCAATGCTTGAGTTGTGGAAGCCTGGCCAGCGGCTCTGGGGGCTCCAGCTCCCCAGTGTAGTCCAGCCAGCTCTCCAACACTGTTGACAGAAAAAAAGACCCTATGAGCTCACAACATTTGACTTGCAAGAACCTCAACAAGAGTTGCAGCTCCTTCTCCGACCTAACCACACGTGGGAGAGGGGAAGAATGACCCTTTTAGGCTTTTTTTTTTTTTTTTTTTTGGTGGCACTGGTGTTCGAACTCATAACCTTGCACCCACCAGGTAGGTGCTTAAGCCACTGAGCCAAACTCCGAGCCCTAGTTTTTTGAGACAGGGTCACACTATGTAGTTCAAGCTGGCCTTACGCTCACGTTGTAGCCCAAACCAGCCTTGAACTCACAACACTCCTCCTACCTCAGCCTCCCGAGTGCTGGGATTAAAGGTGTGCACCACCACGCCTGGCTTCAGGCAATGTTTTAACATCTTCCCCACAACAAATTACTCTTGGGTCAGAGTCAAATGCGTCACAACAGCATAGATCAAGTGAACTCTGTGACAATGGAAATGATATACATCTGTGCTGTCCAACACAGTAGCTAAGGGCTGGGAGTTTGGCTCAGTGACTTAAGCGCCTGTCTGACAGGCGTGAGGTTGTGAGTTCAATCCCTGATGCAGCACAAAAAAAAAAAAAAAAAAAAAGGGTATTCAACACAGTAGCTACTGGCCATATGCAGCCGTTGAGCCCTTGAAACACGGCCTAGTGCAACTGAGGACCTGAACTTCAAATTTTATTCGATTTTAATTCAGTAGCCACACATTGCTAATTGTTATTGTATTAGTATACAGTCTCAAAGACTTAAGCACTCTCCTTTTCAGTGTCATTGTCCACTCTTCGTAAAGCTTTCTCATGTTAGAAATCAGACAGCCTGGTGTTTTAGCCTATCTAGAAAAATGAAAATCTTTTTTGTTTGTCCTGAGACAGGGTCTTGTTATATATTTCAGGCTGGCCTCAAACTCATGGTAATCCTCCTGTCTCAGCCTCCTAAGTGCTGAGATTACAGGTGTGTACCACCACACCTAGCAAAAAAAAAAAAAAAAAGAAAAAAAGAAAACAAAATCTACGGGGACTTAACAGGGTCTGTTTTACCCTCACTTTTGGTTTGCTTCATGATTCCTGATTGATATATAATTCTTATTTTCTCTGATCTATAAGGAGGGTAGGTAACTGGGAACCCATGGTATCAGGATTGCTAGCAAGCATTCCACAACCTAAATTCCCAACTCATTCCTCTACGTATTCAATATAAAATGTATGAATACCAAGATACTTGAGTATAATTGGTTCAGTATCTGGAAAGCTGTCTTGCTAACGAGTACATGAGTTTCTCTACAAAAAGCTGTCCTTCCCTAGGAAATCCCTGAAGCTCTGGCATTTGTGGAGATGCTATCTGGGAACCTTGTGCTTTTGACAAGGGTCAGCCCCTACAGTGGCCCTGTGCTTAGTCCAGCATGCCTATAGCCTTTCTAGTCCATACACCAATCTGTACTGAGCATCTTTGGGATGCTGGAGTTCAGAAATGGGAAGACCTTCCCAGTGCCCATTCTTCAAGCAGCCTGCCACCTGCCATTCAATCCCCAATCCTCCATACAAACCCTACCTTCCTTTCTATCCTCTATGTCCTTTGTTCCCTCCACATTACTCCTTCCTTATGGATGCCTTTCCAAACTTCACACTAAATCTGGACCCTGTGTTACTAGTGTTATGGTATCACATACTCCTTTGAGCACTTTCCATAGTTTCTAATTTTTTGGGATTTTGTTTTGTGTTTTGAGACTAGGTCTCACTATGTAGTTCAGGCAGGCCTTGAACTTGCAGCAATCCTCCTGCTTTAGCTTCCTGAATGTAGGATTACAGGCTCTAATTATCAGTAATAGGTCTCTCCTACTGAATTGAAAATTTTAAATGAACAGAAGATTTGATTCCCTAAAAGGGATTCTGGTAACTCTGAAAACAGTGGATAAGTCTGACTGCTTAAATAAAATCTTTAAGCTTTTAAAGATTTCACTGATTTTCATCCTTCCTTGGTACTTCTCAGGGTTTGGAGAATATGGGACACCAATCGCCAGACCAGAGAGGCTTTAGAAGGAGCACAGGCTTATCATCTTGCCACACTGCCCAGCTGGGGAGCCCAGGGGTAGAGGGAGGTAAGATCTGCAGAGGGTCTGACTTCACCCCTAAGGACAGATTCTTTGGCAATAACAGAACATTCACCATTTCCATAGTGTTAGGCCTCCTCTCAGGGACCCAGAGCCAATTCCACCATTGTCTCAAAATCTACACTTTCAGATGTTTTCAGACAGTGGCATCAGTTATACTTCCAAGGAGCCCAAAGAAACTTTTTAGGAGTAAATGACAGGCAGAAACATCCTTCCAGAAATGATCTCAGGCTTGCCTCAGGGGCAGGACATATGCCCAAACACACAGAGTCTGTCTTTCCTTTTCCCCCAAATGTGTCCTCCACCAGGGAACCCCCTTTAGCCACGGATCCAGTCTTCCCATCATCTATCCTGCCTCTCCTTCTCCAGCAAAAAAATATATCATTACTCCCTTCAAGGCCTGGCATCAGCCCCAGGAGCTCCAGGAAAACTTTCTGCCAGCACCCTCCTTGCCTGGTACAGCCTCAGCCACATAGGTGTCCTGACCATACCACATGACCCTGGTTTGTATAACATGGTATTTTTCTATAATTTCTCAGCCTCCCAAGTGCTGGGATTACACATGCATGCCACCACGCCCAGCTTCACACGTTTTATATCCTCAGTTACAGTCATCATAGCCTGACTGTACCCAGAATCCTCAAACAGAACATTATTTCTAAACCAGGCTCCATCTTTAAATTGAAAACAATCAGAAAAAGTAAACAAGAAACCAGGTGTGGTGACACATGCCTGTAATCCCAGCACTCAGGAGGCTGAGCCAAAAATGATCACTGCATGTTTGAGGCCAGCCTGGGCTACATAGTTTAAGGCCAGTCTGAACAGCTTTGTTAGAAAAGATTTACTCAGATTATGTTTCCTGTGAATAGGGTCCAACTGTTCTTCTGTGTGTGGACCATTTTGTTTTGTTTTTGTAATTCTGGGAATTCAACTCAGGGCCTCCTGCATGCTGAGCACATGTTCTACCACTGGGCTTCAGCCCCAGCTCTGCATACTCACCTTCGAAGAAGGGGCTGAATCCCTGATAACATCAGACTTTGTAAGTGCCCAATAAATACTAAAAATGAATTTGTTCTCCTTGAACAGAGAATGGAGGTGGGTGAGGATGAAAACAAGATGCTAGAATATAGCTGTCCCTAGACAGCCAGACTGGGGGAGGGGGTGTCACAAATCAGTGAAAGCCAGGTATGGTGGTACACACCTATGGTCCTAGCCATTCAGTAAGCTGAGACGAGAGGATCACCTGAGTCCACAAATTTAAAATCAGCCTAGGCAATGTAGAGAGACCCCATTTTCAAAAACAAACCAGAAAGCAACTTGAGGGGCAGAAGGGATGACAGAGCACACACCAACAGCCAGGGGGCCAAGGAAAGAGCCCTACCGTCCAGTTCCTTCTCAATGGAGTCCATCCTGTGCGTGACTTCATCCTGAAGAGACTCCACATGTGTCAGCAGGTTAAACTGCCACTGATGCTGGGAGCTCACCAACCCCTCCCCACCTCTGTCCAGCAGCTTCCGAGCAGGGGCTTCCTCTGGTAGGACCTTTTTGGAGACACAGTCCCTCACCTGGGGATAGAATGACATTTAAGTTACTGCATGGAGAGAACTCCAACCAGTCAGTGTTTGCAACCTTCTGAAAAACCAGCTGTGGCTTGAACATTCTAAATTTTGATCTCCCTTTGTTCCTTCTCATTTGGGGCCTGGTAGAAACTTCCCACTGTACCATGCCACCTCCTCAGGCCAGCAGGGACCCCACAGATGTTTCTCCACAGCTGGCCCAATGCCCTATACACCCACATCCTTGAGAGCTGACTAGCAAAGCTAGTGTGGATATGGTTTAACACATAGCAGTCACACAAGTTTGGAGAGTCCTGGCTCCATCTCTTGCTGAATATGTGGTTCTGGTGAGCTCCTTCCTGTCACATTGAAGGTTCATGAGAATGAAATAGGGTATGGTATGTAAAATAAACACAGTGCCAGTACAGTCAGATCACCATTACTGGAAAAGATTTTAACCCTGGTTGCCCTACTCCAGTATTTCCTGATTTTGTAGTATGTGCCAGACACCTCTAGGAAACCTGCCTAGTCCATAGGGTTGTAAACCTTTTCTGGAGTTTGGGATCTCAACTTTTCATTCATAATGAGTTTGTTTGTGGTACAAGGGATTAAACACAGGGCCTTCACAGTGAACTACATCCCCAGGCTCTCTTTATTTTTTATTTTTAGACAGGGTCTCACTAAGCCACTGAATTGCTCAGACTGGGCATAAATTTGTGATCCTCCTGCCTCAGTCCCCCTGAGGGTTGTAGTTAGAGGTGTGCACCACCATGTCTGACTTCACTGTTTCATTTGAAATAAAATACATTTCAACTAAGATTAATTTAGAGGTTAATACACACAAAAAAATGTGCTGAGAGCTTTTCACAAACACATTCCACAATAACTGAAGGGCACAGTTACTGGCTTCATTCTACAGGTGAGAAAATAAGTCTGATCAGGGAGGGGAAGCAACACACTCAGAATCACAAAGTGGCTGAGCCCAGACTTAGAATGACATCTCTCTCACTATACTGTGCACTTAGCATCCTTGCTCAACACTGTTTAGACATTGGTAAGAGCACAAGTTTTTAATGCTGGTGATGTCAACCCACAGAATCAAGTCTCTGAAAGCACATCAAAGGCAGAGAAACGCTGAAATCACACGAGTCTCGGTTAGGCACAATGAAACTAGTGAGCACTGGCAATTATAGTATGACACAGAGGGTTCCAGAAGAAAATTACTAAAATTACAAACAACTGAGAGTAGCTTTTTGAAAAAGTGTTGAAAGCAGCAAATACTTTGATGAAATAAGACAGGGTCACAAAATTGAAAGTCAAAAATATATCATACAATTTTATTGCAAATATTATGCCTGTACTTGGAAGGCTGAAGCAGGAGGATCATTGCAAGTTTCTAGAACAGCCTGGGCTACAAAGTAAGCTCAAGGTCGGCCTGAACTGCATAGTGAGATCCAGTCTCAAAAGGACCCAAAAAAGTCCAGGCGTGGTGGCACAAGCCTTTAAACCCAGCACTCAGGAAGCTGAGACAGGAGGATCGTTATGAGTTTGAGACCAGCCTGGGCAACAAAGTGCATTCAAGGCCAGCCTGAACTGCATAGTGAGATCCTGTCTCAAAAAAATAGGGCCAGGGATTTAGCTCAGTGGCCTAAGTGCCTGCCTGGCAGGTGCGAGGTTGTGAGTTCAATCCCTGGTACAAAAATAATAAATTAATTAATTAATTAAGCCTAACAAAACAGTTGACTCATGGCTTATGCTAATAATTAGCACCTAAGTACAAATGTAATGCAACTGGTATTAAAGAAAAGATAGATTTTCTTAGTTTCATTCTTTTCAAGTTTCAGTCAATCCTCTCTCCTGGCTACTTCCCATCTTTCTACTCCTTCTCCCTAATGACTATGCCATTTTATGGGGTTTCCTGGAACCAATGATCTTTGGCTTATGTGGGCTCTTCTGGCTGCATTTCATTTTAACAGACCCAAAATACCTATGATAAGCAAATTTAAACACAGTTCTACTAAGAAATATTTTACAAAGATCATTTAACCACAGGTAGGGAATTTACAAGTACTCAAATACCAACAAAGAACCAGTATAAGCAAGTCACATACCTTTGGGTGGCCAGGTTTGGGGTCACTGTCCCTGCTGTTCCTGTCTTGGTCCAGAGGCCAGCCCAGTCGAGGGGAGAGGGGATCATCATTCTCACAGAGTGAGTTGACTGCATCATCAAGGGCAGAGCCACGCGTCTCTACCACCAACTTCTGTTCCACAGCAGGGTAGTAGGCCCGGGGCTTCTGATAGCAGTGTTCACTGGTGATGTAAGACTCCTCCACAGACTGGGGCAGGGGCAGGGGTTTCTCCACTGCCCCATTCAAAGTTCTACAGCTGGGGGCTTCCTCCTTGCTCCTGGCATCCATGACATGGATGTGTTTGGAATGAGCTCTTCCTTCTCCTGAGTGCTGTTTCCAAGGCTGGCACCACAATTGCAGATCAGGATGCTCCCTGCTTCTGTTGGGAGGATGAACAGAGAAAGGGTTCTAGGATACTGACACCACTGTAGGGTTTTTCAATTCCCAAATATTCTTCCAAGGAGAGCAGGGCCCACCTGTGTCATCTGACCACACACCACCACTGGCCAAGCAAGACCGAACATAAATCCCCCAACTTCCCAGTAGCTCCCACGGTAGACATAAACAGTGAGTGGGACCAATCTCAGCTGTAGATTAGCAGTACAACTGAGACAACTCACATCCAATCTCATTCTACTTCCTCCTCTGGAAACTGGGCTAGTCATCTGTCAGTCACCAATACTGAGTTTTATAAAATGTAAATTAATTTGAATGAAGTACTTGGTTGGTAGTAAAGTGCTCTTCTAATAATAAATACAAGCCAGTCATGGTGGCACACACCTGCAATCCCAGCACTCAGGAGACTGAGACAGGAAGATCACCCTGAGCACTGCCACATACTGAGTTCAAAGCCAGCCTGAGCTACAAAGTGAGACCTTTTCTCAAAACAACCAAAATAAACAGATTAACTGTCGCAATAATTCTGCTATGTAACTGCACTCAATTACTCAAAATGCAATGATGATGGGGTGGGGGGCATGTATGGATATCATGTTCTATGTATGGATATTAATAATGGATATTAATAATAATATTGCTAAAATTTTTTCTAAAATCTCCTATTCTTACCATTTCAGAGAGACAAGGTTATTATTAAAGGAAAGGACAGATAGCTTTATCCTCTATAGGGCCATAGACTCTTCCGAGAACAAGAATCATTCCCTCTTGAGTTTTGACCCAATCTAGGGTTATTATTAATTTAATTTAATGGATCATAATCAACAGGCAAAAAAAGTGATATAAAAAGAATTAAGATATATTATATACATGTACCAACTCCCCATGATGAAAGTAATCATTACGTACTACTAAATTTTTTTAAATACAAAGAAAAAATAGAACAGAAAATATCAGTTACTATTCTAAAACAGATATGAACACTGGGCATAATGGTGCATGCCTGTAATCCCAGCACTTGGGAGGCTGATGTAGGAGGATCACCATGAGTTCGAAGCCAGCCTGGGCTACATGAGTAGCTTGTACTACATGGTGAGACCCTACCTCAAAAAAACTAATGAAGAAGAATCCTATAGCAGAATTCCCACAGAACCTTCCCAGCCTTTAGAAACACTGAAAGCCTATTTGGGGACCTCCTGCCCTCTTACCTCTTACCTGACTGAAATCTTCCTGAAGAAGTAGAATTGACCATAAACATGGAGCTATGTTGTAGAACCTAAAATTCTGGTCTGAATGGCCTGCAACTATCCTTTCTCAGTTCCCACACTCCCGCAATCGCATGCCACCCCTGTCCAGTGGGGAAGGAGAAAAACAACTGACATCAAGGCAGCCTGAGTCACTGAGCCACTTTGAAGCAAGATACCAGACCCTACACCAGGAACCTAAAAAAACCCAACACACCCCCTAAATTATAATTGCACAGGAAAAATGGGAGTCATTATTAGTTTTCAGGTGCACTGTCATCTGAAATTCATTAACATGGAGCACATGAGCCATCATCACAGATCTACTCTTTATATAAGTCAAAAGTCTTCTGCTTCCTTGCTCTAACACTTTTCACTCCTTTTGCTAAAGAGAAGTTTCAGCTAGTCTTCTTCACAAGAATAAATGACCTTATCCTTTCCTTGCAAGTCTTGTCAATCATTTTGATAGGACCAGTGCTACAGCACAGGGGAATCAACATATTAGCAAAAGCCCTCCTACACTAACCCCACAACTGCCATATTAACTTGTTTTAATGACAGATGCTCTAAATTTCCTCCCAGTTTTATTGTCCTTGAAAACAAACTCATCAGATCATTTGAAAAATGATTTATTCTGAGAATGAAGACCAACAGCCCATGGAAGCAGAGACATACTGAGGCTAAACTTCCCTTTCTCAGGATCTTTCTTCATTCAAGATTAACAGCTTTCCCCATACTCTGTTCTGGATTGCTAGGAATCATATTTAATTCTGATGCAAAGTCACTTCTAATAAGATAAAAGGATCTAAATCAGGATTTAGAAAAAACATAGTTCCAGAATATGGGACTGGGCCAGGGCACTGGCATTTCAGTGAGAAGAAAGAGAACAAATACCATCCAATAAAATCAACCAGGGTGAGGTTCTCTAGGTCCACACACAGACTACCTTCCACCTACTTCAACTTCTGGCATCTCACTAATAGCAAATTTCTGTGGCTTATGTGGGTAACGTTTTCCTGTTTTATACAACAGGATGGCACCATCTCTGACATCCTATCCAAGTCATTTCATTTAGTTCACCTCACTGTCACAGTGCGAATTGTCCCAACCTCCCCTCTGCCTATCACCCATCCACACACACTCCAGAGTCTGAGCAGGGTCAGTGGCCACTGGCTAGCCTCCATGTCCTCTTCCTTCTCTCCTTCCCTCTCCTAGGGCATGGGGCAGAGGTGAGGTGCAGGTGTGACTGCTTCAACCATGTGGATGTGGGTAATCCTGAGCAATCAAAGAACTGAAAGGCCTTTTACATGAGGTAACCCTGGGAGAATGCCAGAGCAGATAGAAGGAAAATCATTCCCCAAGTCCACAGATGGAATCCTGACCTAGACTCTTGCCTATCCCTGAACCATTCATTATGTGAGAAAGAAAGTTCTGTTTCATTCAAGCCTCTATTTGGGGGTCTGCTATGGTTCAGATCTAAAATGTCCCTCCAAAAGGCTCATCTTTTCATAGGTGGAGCTTTTGGAAGGTGACTGGATCATTAGGACACTAAATTCACCAGTGGACTAGTACACTGATGAGTTCAGAGCTAAATGTGCTATTAGGAAGGGGGCCTGGTTTGAAGGAGGTGGGTCACTGGGCAATGTGACCTGGAAGGTCCTCAGCTCTCCCCGTGACTCTCTGCTTCCTGACTGCCACAAATTGAGCACTTTTTCTTCCAATATGCCCCTCGGCCATCCCACTTCTGCTTTGAAGCCAGGTGACTATGGGCTGAAACTGTGAAACAAAATAAACCACTCCTCCTTTGAATTGTGGATATCAGGTATTTTGTCCCAGCAATAAGAAAGTACTGAGGACAGGACTTTGTTATAGCAGTTTGGCTTTTACCCAAAGCAGTCTACACCCTTACTGAATGTGCCCGCTCAGTCCCTTTTTGTCATGCCAGGACTTGAGGCCAGACCTGTGTGTGCCGAAGTACACAGAAGAAAGCAGACTCCCATCCTGCCATCTCAGGGATTATAGCACTGTACTGCCTGGCACCAGGAGGCCTCCAGGATCAGTCAACATGAAGAACATCTTGTTGGGGAGTGCCCTACCAAGTCTAACTCACTCAGGGAACTAATCTGTCACTGGTTATGACTTAAATAAAATGACCTTTGGTGGAAGGTTCATGAGAAAACTTAACGAGACATCTTTACAAAAGACAAACAGTCCCTATCATTGACTATACTTAAAACCAGAAGAAAATTTATATGACCATGCTATAGTACTGGGCAGAAGCCATTAGAGAAGTATAAGGCAGGATCTGGAATTTTGTCCTGGCTTCACTCCTGGAAACCACGAAACAGTGACTGCCTACTCAAGGCCCCAGTTATTGTATTTGGTAAAGTAGATTAGCTTATAAAAAACAGACTCCAGTAAGTAGAAAAAACAAAAGAGACCCTAGTAAGAGCCATGTCTTTATCAGAGGTTACATAAACTTGGATCATCTGACATTTAGAATGCAACCACAGCAGGGAATTCATACTCATATTCACTCCTGAAACTTAAAAGTTACTAAAAGCCAGAAGTCTCCAGGTGTGATGGCACACATCTCCCAGCTCTCTGAGGGGAGCTGAGGCAGGAGAATCATAAGGTCAACACCAGACTTAGCAAGATGCTGTCTCAAAGTTATTTTAAAAAGAAATGGGAATGTAGCTCCATGTGAAGGCCTAAGGTATACTCAATACCACCACCAAAAGAAAAGAAAAGAAAAGAAAAGAAAAGAAAAGAAAAGAAAAGAAAAGAAAAAAGAGAGGCCAGGGATATAGCTCAGCAGCACGGTGCTGCCTGCTAAGTACAAGGTCATGAGTTCGATTCCTGGTACAAAAAAAAAAAATTTAAAAAAATATATATAGAATATATATAGAAACAGAGAGAGAGACAGAGAAAGAAAAGCCAACTTCAAAAGGCCTGAAATTTTCCTATATAAGTAAACCACTAATAGACAGGTATTGTATGTGGGAGTCCCTACTATGCTAGAGAGGAGGCCAGCCAACAATCATCCTTTTAATAGCTCTCAACTTTACTCATACAATGAAACATAATTCAACCTTAGACTAAAACTCTGCCTGGGCACGGCGCATGGTGGGCCATGCATTTACTCCCAGCACTCAGAAGTCTGAGGCGGGAGGACAGCTGTGAGATAGAGGCCAGCTTGGCCTACACAACTCAAAGCCAATCTGAATTATATAGCAAAGCCCTGTTCAATTAAAAAAAAAAAAAAAAAAAAAAAAGGAGGTGGGGGGGACAAAAAAAAGAAATTCTGAGTTCTATACCCAGTACCACAAAAAGAAGGAGGGCACCAAAAAGGAAGTTGGGTGCAGTTGACTGTGCCCATAGTCCCAGTTACTGAGGCAGAAGATGGACTGAGCCCAGGAATTCAAGGGGTATCCTGGGCAATTTAGTGAGATTCCATTTTAAAAACAAAACAAAAATGGCTTAAATGCCACCATTTAGACTATATCTATTTTAGCATAACTGAAAGAAAAAACTGAGAATTGCACGCAAAATAAACTATAAATGCAACATGATGATGTTAGTTGCATACATTTGTCAAAATTCAACACTCTTAAAATACATGAATTATACATAAAATATTCCTCAGTACACAGTATTTAACTGTTTATGTTTTTGATAGCCCCAGTACTGGGGACTGAAATCAGGACCTCACACATGGTAGACGTGTACTCTATCACTGAGCCCCATTCCCATCCTAATAAGATAGGTATTCCTCTAAAAAAGGAATATTCACCATGTAACTGAATATTTTTAGTGAATGTCTTAAACTCATCAGTTTTATGACTGATTTTTGTGGCTTTCTGATCTCTCGAATTTATCCTACCTCCATTTGATGACAACCAGACTTCTCCCCAAAGCTGGCAGGTGACACACTTACTGCAAGATGCTCATCTTGAGCTGTAGGCCGTGTAAAACCTCGATCACTCTCTGCACATCCCCAAGAAGCTGGTGGGTGGCCACAATCTTCTTAGCATTCTGATGGGAGTAGTTCTCTTCCAAAAATGCTAGGCCATGCATATGTCCTCTGCTTAACCACTCCTTGTCATACCAGTACTTAAAGCTAGGCCTCTGACCTAAAGCAATGACAAGGAGAGGGTTAAACATGACCTGAAGGAAACCCAGGGTGTTTTATCAGTATCGCACAATCATAACAGAAACTAATGGAAGGATGGATTATTATGCTCATTTTGTTCACTTAGTCATCCAATGTATGACTTTGCTTCATACCTACCCTATGCTGTGCTTTCTACCAAGTATTGGGGGTTAAGGTAGTGAATAAAATATGCCACTTCCTAATCTCTAGGAACTATCTAGAAGTGGAAGAGGCACCTGAATTATCTCTTTAAATCCTACAATTCCTCCCCTACCTAAAACCACCCACAGCTTTCTACTACTCACAGAAGAAAATCCAAGTTCTAACTATGACTTACTGAGATTCCTTCCTCTCCCTTTCTTTCCCCATCCTTATGGTGCCCTCATTTCAATTATTTTTGGAGACAAGAGTTTCGCTGTGTAGTTCAGGGTGGTCTTGATCTCAAGGCAATTCTGCCTCAGCCTCAGCCTCCTGAATGCAGGGACTGCAGGTGTGCACGACCATGCCCCGTCTATTCTTTCAGTCTCCTGAACACAAAAAAAAATTCAGCTTTGGCCTTTTTGGTCTACTGCACCTTTGCAAGGGTGGCTCCTTACTCTATCCCCAAGTTCAGAGGATTTTTCAGGAGCCCTAGTCATTCCCTCTCTTACCATCTTTCTCCCTCACAGCATTATCACTACCTATTCACAACCTTATTTAACTCCAGTTTGTTGTTTTGTTCACTTTTTTAAAAAATTTATTTTATTGGTACATTTTAGATATACATAATAACATTCATCATAGGGAATCTATACCTGATATATCTTGCTTCCCCCCCATTTCCCTCCCCTAAACTCCTTTTCCTCCTCATTTACAAAACTTTTGTTTCCATTTTTCCCTTCTATTCTTTTTCTTGCCCCTTCTTTCCTTTCCCCCTCCCTTGTTCCCTTTCTCATTTGAACATTTTGTTCCCATTTCCCAATATCTACTTTACATTTTGATCCTTGTCACTTATTTGGTCACTTTTGGTTTCTCACACTAGAGAAACAATGTGGTATTTAAATGTGTGTGCAATTTATTTCACTAAAAGAGTATAGTCTCAAGGTGCATCCATTTAGCTAGAAATGTCTCAGACTTATCCTCCTTATTGCAGAGTAATACACCACTGCATAAAAAACCCCCTACATTTTCTTTTTTTTTTATTTTTTTTATTTAAGAGAAAATAGATACAGAAGCTAGAAATAAAAGTCAAAAAAGACAGACAAACAACAACAACAGATCTGATATGATAACATTGTAGGTTTACACACTGAGGTGGTTGAAGTTTGGCAGTAGTTACAATATTGCATATCATTACCTTCCTAGGGGTTGGGGATATTGACAGATATAG
>RJWM01023957.1:0-31365 GCA_004363535.1 Dasyprocta punctata | reverse complement strand
GGACTGATTTTCTTCAGTCCTTCAGCCCCAGTTTAAGTGTATTTATTCCGCTCTTTAAAACTATTTCTCCATTCGGGGTCCTTATTTTTGAGCTCCACATCCTGCAGACAGGCGCTGCCATTCATTGCCTATTTCCTCATGCTTCCCACACACCTGGGTATTCCCTAAGCGTCTGTGGGGGGAAGGCATGAAATGGGCTAGGCAGGCCCGGGCAGGGATAGCAGAGTGGGGAATCCCCAAAGACCTCGTCTTCGGGCCGCCTCCCTGATCTGGCACTCTCTGGATAAGCAAAGTAGGAAGGGAAAACATTTTCAACACTGGCCTGTCACGTGGGGACAAGAGAGGGAGCAAATTAGAGCAATCTATGTGCTGGTAACTTGTGTGAGGCGCTCCTGCAGTAAATCTGTATTGCTCGCCAACTATGAGCCTGGCACTGTGCTAGACTCTGAGCCCAGAGCTAGGAACCAGCGATGAGGAGCTCACATTCTAGTGGTGATACCGGATAAACAAGGACTAGGTTGCCCAGCAGTCTTCGGAGATCGTCGAAAGTAGCAATGCATGCGGCATCAAGAAACTAGCACGTGCGTGATGGTGGGGGCTCAGGGGCTGCTCATACTCATCGCACAGCAAAGGCTCTTCAAGAAGGTAACACTCGTGTGAGAACTGATTGACAAGGAGCCAGGCTTGTGGAGTGGTACTTGGTCAGTGTGGCCGCCCAAACAAGCGAGGCCAGGAAGCCAGTGAATCACCCAAGTTCGCTCCTCACCGTCCTAGAGGATGAGAGTTCAAGACCAGGGTGCCACTCGGTGGGATTTCAGTGAGGGACTCCTCCTGGTCAGACGGCAGCTGTCACCGTGTCGCTTTCCGCCTCCACCCATCCAGGCGAGGGACACAGGACCGATCCCCGGGGGCGGCTGCAGAGTGCTGCGCAGGAGGGAAGTAAGGAAGAGCAACCCAGGGACTGCGTTAAGAGAAACGCGATGTTTTCATGTAGCGTGCGTGATGCAAACTTTGAAAACTGTCGATCTTTCTACCCACTTTCCAGATAAAATCGAGAATCTGTCCTCCATGGAGAAAGAGACCGCATACTGGAGATCATCAGGAGTGCAAGGTGCAGCACAGAGGCCAGCTTTGGGCGTCATCAAAGACTAGCTGGTCATGGGATGTGCACAGGCACTGCGATAACAGAAGCTTGACACTTGTCCCTCCTCTGACAAGGGCTAATGACTTCTAGCAGCCGGCTGGCAAAGACCTAGTTGGGGGCGGGGCGGCGCCGGGGGCGGGGCGGCGCCGGGGGCGGGGCGGCGCCGGGGGCGGGGCGGGGGCGGGGCGGCGCCGGGGGCGGGGCGGCGCCGGGGGCGGGGCGGCGCCGGGGGCGGGGCGGCGCCGGGGGCGGGGCGGCGCCGGGGGCGGGGCGGCGCCGGGGGCGGGGCGGCGCCGGGGGCGGGGCGGCGCCGGGGGCGGGGCGGCGCCGGAGAGTGGGCGCGTGTTCACCCGTCGAGCTGTTGGTGGTTGCCAGTTCCAACTCTCCTCGCTGTTTTTGCGGACCCTCAGCGGCCATCCCGGTTGCTGCGTGCGTCTCGGTTTCTGAGCAGGCCCGGCCCAGCCGGCAGCCAGAGCGCGGCCCTGGAGCCGCCGCCGTCCCCCACGCCACCGCCGAGGGGGCCGAGCTCGCCTGGACGCGGGAAAACGGCTGTGGTCCCCAACCGCCCCCTGGGCAGCGTCCGCGGCGTCCCAATGTCGCCGTCGCCGCCCGAGCGCCTCTCCCGGTTGTCCCCCAGGGCCGGCCGGCCACCACCCGAGAGCCGCGAGGAGCTGCGGCGCCGCCTGCGCGGCCTTATCGAGAACAACCGGGTGATGATCTTCAGCAAGAGCTACTGTCCCCACGGCACGCGGGTAGGGGCGGGCCCGGCCTCCTGTCCAGAGCGGGGACTGAACAGAAAGAGGCCGCCACCTCCCTCCAAGTCGCTTAGAGCCAGAGCGGCGTCATCCGCAGGGCCCAGGCCGAGCAGCCTTGGGGTCCGCGCATCCTGAAGTGAGGGTGCGAGAAGGTGCAGCGGGGACACAAACTCAGGGTCATTCAGGCTCTGCTGCCTTCGCTTTGGAGCCACATAGGCTTTGGGCGGCATTTCATTCTCGGGCTGGGTGAGGGGCGAAGCCCAAGAGTGGAGCTCTCCGCGAGGCCTTGGGACCATCCCCCCACCGCGAAAATCTAAAAGCACTTAAAAACGAACTTTTGAATCCTAACCCACCTGTGAAATAGGGACCTTAAATACTATGAAATTTAGTTCATATTATCAGAAAGTTGAAAGAATGAGACGTGGAAGATAATATAAGCACAACTGTTGGGTCACGCTCATGGAATTAATAGGCTTTTGTTTTCAAAGTTGATGCTTCCATTGATTACATATACATGTATACGTATTTTTAAAACATGTATTCAAGCATATTAACGCTAAAGAATAACAAGATAATGTTAATCGCTTAGCAGTGTCCTGGGATATCTCCTCCCACCCTCATAGGATTAACCACTGTCCAAAATTCCGTATTCTTACTCATTTTCATCGAATACATTCATTTACACACGTATAATTAATATTTTGTTCCTTTTTCCCTGTTTTGGGACTTTTTGTAGATAGAATCTTTTGCGTTTTTTTTTTTTTTCTCAAGGATTATGTGTTAGACCAGAGAGTCATGCATGTTAGTACCTGTAGCTGTGGCTCATAAATTTTTATTGCTGCACTGTTGCCTAGAGTGAGTCCCACGGTTTATCATTCTGATGTTTCTAGTATGTTTTTCGTGAAGACAGTATGGCTGCACGCCTGTCGTTGGGCACATCTCTCAGTGCACATATGCAAGATTTGCTGTAACTGTGGGCCAGGAAAGATGCATGAAATCCTCAATTGCCAAAGTGAAGCCTAGCAGTTTCTCCAAGTGGTTATAGCAATTTGCCCTCACCAGTGTATAACAGTTCCTCTTGCTCTGTATCACTGCTATCAGTTGATATTTTTAACTTTTGCCATCCTGGCATTTATGAAATGGTATTTCCCTGTAGTTTGAATTTTGCATTTACCTGAAGAACTTCACATGTTTATGGGTCACTTGAATTTTCCTCTTCTATGAAACAACCAGGCCTTTTTCTTTCTTTTTTTTTTTTTCTGTTGAGATGTTTTCATTTTGTTATGCAGATTTGTAGGTGTTCTTTATATATTTTGGATACTAATCCTTCAGTTGCATAAATTGGAAAATCTCCCAGATTTTACTGTTCTTTTTATTCTCTTTTTGGGATCTTTTGGTTAACTGAAATTTGTAAGCTTAATGTCACTGAATCTATTACTTTTTTATAAACCAGCTTGTGCCTTTTGTGTCTTAGTTGTGAGACCTATTTTTCTTCTCTGTGGTCATAAATGTATTCTCCCGATTTAGTTGCTGGGAGTTTTATAGTATGCTTTCCACACTCCCTTTCCTTAATCCCCCTGAAACTGGCGGTGGTGGTGTGAGTGCAAATCCCTGCGCTTTTTCTCTGGTTTGGTTGCTCCTGTCTCACCTTCTGCAGAACCTGTCCTTTCCACACTAGTGTGAATGCTCATTCACCATCGCTGGAGTCCAATCACCCGCATAATCGCTATGTGATAGTGAGCTACCTGGCTTATCAAGGGCACTCATTCCCACCCCAGCTGAGGCCTACACTGTCCCCTGCAGCAGATGCAGCCCTGGTGACAGGCTTAGCAGGCTCCTTGGCTCTGTTCTGCTGTCTGTCCCTGCTGGCATCATTTCCACACTTTAGGCTCTGCTAGTTGCAGGCTGGTTACTCTGTTGTTCCTGGCAGTGCCCTGGATGTTCATTGTTCTGTAGTTTGATCCAGTTAAATCTAGGCCTTTTTACGGAGATAATTTTTGAGGGAAGCTTTGAAGTTCACTGTGATCCTATGAGGACCATTCTCAGCCTTCTCTTTCCCTCATTCTCCCTGCTAAACTAGCTGGCAGGCTACTTTAACTTTTGGCTCTAATAGAGTGATCAGTTTCCTCTTAATTTCTTACTGCTGAAATCTACATTTTTCTTTTCTTTTCTTTTTTCTTTTTTTCTTTTTCTTTTTATTTTTTTTGAGACAGGATATCACTATGTAGTTTAGGCTGGCCTTGAACTCACTATATAGCCCAGGCTGGCCTGGAACTCACCAAGATCCTCCTGCCTCAGGCTCCCGAATGCTGGGATCACAGGCTTGTTCCTCCATGCCAGCTGTCCATTGTTTTTGAGAGTATTTTTTAGGCTTGGACTGCCCCTTATTCTGTTTCAAATAAAGTCAGCTCTTTTTGGAAGAGTTTGGGGGCTCTGTGTTTTTAGGATCTGCCTCTTTTGGGGTAAAAGCTCAGAGCCTTTGTTCCAGAGCATGGCGGGGTAGGGGACAGTGACCTGCCTGGAGTGACCCCTGTTTTATGAGCAGGGCTCTAGAGAGGGATGAACACTTCTGTTTTTCTTACCTTACCTTTCCCAGCCTGCAGCTTCACCTTGCAGGCATACTAGGATGGAGGGGTTCAGGGCCTCAGTATTTTGCCCCTGGTACATGGGGTGGAATGTTTGACCTCCTGCTGGGCGGGGGTTGGATGGAAAAAGGATGCCCCTCTTGCTGGTCACCGTAGCTAGGAATGTAGCCTGTGTAACTGAGCTGGAGTGGGGTTGAAAAATGCTGGTGACCTGTTGTTGTGGTGAGCCACTGTTTAGGGAGCTTGTGTATTGATCCCACTCATTTGAAGGGGCACCCCCAGCCGGCTGAGGGGAATTGGGGGCTGTACATCATGACTGTGCCCAAAATTCTTATCTGTCAAATCCTCCGCAAGAGTGAAACAGGTACATTTTTGTTACAGGTGAAAGAACTCTTTTCTTCTTTGGGAGTTGAGTATAATATCTTGGAACTTGATCAAGTCGGTAAGTGGTATGTCGTGTTCTTTGTGATAAATGACAACAAGATTGACTTTTCACCATTTACTTTGTTCAATTCAATTTGCTCTTGTCTCTTTATGTTAGGTGAGCCATTTTTGTCTGTTTCACCATGCAGAAAATGAACCTTTATATGACAAATAATTTGGTGGAGATTTTCTTATTTGTATGTTTTTCCTATTTGAGAGAAGGGAGTGGGAGGAAGATGTATAAGCTGCTCACTTGGAAGTATTTGAGATGTTGCAGATGTCTCTGCCATCTTTCTAGCAAAATGGATTGAGCTGTAATAAACGAAAGGAATCCACTCCTATTTCCTGACTGTGTTAGTCTCAGGGGAACACATTCTGTTTGCAGCTTTGTACTTTTGACTCCTTGGCATCCATGCATGTGATGTTCACTGAATGCCACACTTGGGGTGCTGTGCAGGGATGATGGGAAAAAACTGATTTCTGCCTGCCTGGCACTGACTCATTTCATCCAGGTCACCTTAGGAAGTGAAATACGCTCGAACCTTTGACACCTTTGTAAAGCGTATACCAGACAAAACAGCTTTAGCTACTTATGATCCAGTTTTATTTTCAGGGATGGAGGCTAAAGTTTGGACTATGTGAATAAAAATTTTTCAGATGAAATGGTATTTTCTGAGTTCTTGCTGTTACAACGATTTTATCTTTGTTTGTTTGTTTGAGACAGTCTCACTATGTAGTTCAGGCTGGCCTTGAACTCATGGAGATACTCCTGTGTCAGCCTCTTGAGTGCCAGCACTGAGGTCCTGTGCCATTATACCCAGCTAACAATTTTATCTTGATACAATATTTATTCTTCACAGAAAGCATAGTCATTGAGTTATATATAAAAAGCTAATTTAGAAAGGTTTATTTTAAAAGGAATCAATTGACTGGTCTTTATTTTTTAAGATTTTTTTCCGAAAGCACAGGTACTTTTGCATCTTGAGTCGTGATTGTATAGTTATAAAGCACACTGGTCTCTCTGTGTGTGCACCTGTGAGCATTAGAGTATTCTATACTTACTTTAATTCATGCATGTTGTGAGCCACTTTCAGTGTCTTAATATAATTTTTTATTCTTTAGATGATGGGGCCAGCATTCAGGATATGCTGTTAGAGATGACTAACCAGAAAACTGTGCCCAGTATTTTTGTGAATAAAGTACATGTGGGTGGATGTGATCGAGTATTTCAGGTAACCACATTGTACATTCTTCAATGCTGTCTGTTCATATTTTATTTCAAAAAGTATTGAAAAGAGGAGAAAATGATCTTTAGGAGTCCACTGATTTGTCTTTTAGAGGTTGTAAAATGAACAAGCATATAGGATTGTTGTCAGATAATCTTGATTATTTTAAGGGAATATTTTAGCTTTTCTACCTGCTGAACTTCTGGAAGCTCAGAAGTTCAGGTGAGGTTGTCAGGCAGGCAGGTGGGCCACCCTGGAGACAGGCCAGGTCTCCTCTCTGCGAGGAGAGAAAGGAAGGCTGTCCTTCAGAAAAATGAGAGCAACACCAATACCTGTGTCCAGGGTGACCAATTCTAGTCAAAACTGCTTCCCTTTATTCCAGTCAAAAATGAAAAGATCCATGGTTTTTAATTTTTTGGTTCTTAGAATGCAAGAAATGAACAAGAGTCATTCTGTTAAGAGTGACAGATACAAATTGATGTTTATTAAATAAAGTCCTTATTTGATAATTGGTTATATACTTCTGTTAACATTCTGTTCAGTTGGATCCTTTATATATGTATGCAAATGTTAGTAACTAGTGATTGACTAAATACTTATTTGAAATTTTAATTAAGAATTATACTTTGGTTGGGGGGAAAAAAACTGTCTGCATGGAATGTTAATCTGTGATTAACCGTGTTATGTGGTAATGACCTGCTTTATTAGTCCTGGGGGCTCCCGCCTGCTGTGAAGGTGGTAAGTACTGTAATTATAGCCCCAAAACACTTTCTGAAGCGCAGGCCTGGCAGTCCCCACCTGGAAAATGATGTCAGAGAATGGACGTGGTGATAAAAGGTAGCAAATGGATTTCAAGACAGAAAGGTTTTTCCTTGATTAGCAGATGAATTCCCTAAGGAGACTAACAGTAAGGAAGCAGGGGAGGCCTTTTTAGGATGTCCTAAAAGCTGTCTCAGATAGCAGTTCTTTGGTGGCCACTTAGCGTCTGGTGGGCCCTTGTGGCTGCAGAACACCTGCTCTGCTTCATAGGAAGGGCTGGATGCAGCTTGTTCTTTCTAAAGCCAAGCTAAGGAGGCTGAGCAACTGACTTTGCATAAAGAAAATTGTTGCCAAATCGCCTGTCAACTCAGCGGTAAACTCAGTGATAAAATGCCTGTGTAGCATGCTCAAGATCCTGGGTCTGATCCCCAACGCTAGGGAGAGAGGGGAAGAGGGGAGAGGAGGGAGGGACCGTGAGAGAGAGAGAGAAAGAGAGAGAGAGAGAGATGGGGGGGCAGTGAATAAGAAAAACAAGAATACCTGGGTCCCAGCTTTTCATGTGTGTATAAAAATAATCAAACTTCTACCTTGACTAACCTGCTTCACATCCCTACGAGGGTCAAGCCAGCATCACAGCCATCGCTGAAAGAGAAACAAAATGTCCGCATTGTATAGAAAGTCACCAGCACAGCTACAAAATGCAGATTTATTTAATAGAAGTCAGGGGGGAAAATTGCTGATGGTGCCTAAAAATTATTTTCAAAATAAAGACTAACACAGAGGAACAAAGATCTCGAAAAGTGAGGCCTGGTTATTTGAGAGCCCCTGAGTGGTATTTTGATGCCTAACCAAGGAAAATGACCTTGTGTGACACAGATATGAAGCCACTACCTTGTGGGTCATTTGACACGTGCCTTTCTGCTAGGTAACAGGTCAAAACAGGCCAAAATCTATGTACTTTGGCATAAGTTCTAACTGGTGGATCCTATCTGAACAGCATCCAGATAAATTTATGATTCCAACTTAGATGGTTTATCAGTTGTTTCGAAGATTTTTTTAAGAAAAGAAATCCATGCTGATTGAACACTGAGTGGAAACAAATAGTTTTAAAACTTTAAGTCACACAGCCTCCCTCTCCTTTCGGAACCCACAGGCCCATCAGAGCGGCTTACTGCAGAAGCTCCTCCAGGAGAACTCGGCCTATGATTACGATCTCATCGTCATTGGGGGTGGCTCTGGTGGCCTCTCCTGCGCAAAGGTAGGGCATGCGGAGTAGCTCAGAGATGTCTTTTGAAAAGATCGTATGTTAGCATTACAGTCTAAGCTGGTTTACTCCAGGAAAAAGACTATGTTATTTCACAAGAATGTTTTCACTTAGGGGAGAGAAAAATTAGGGGCAAGAAAATGACAAGATGTGTTTATGTAGTTGCTTTTCTGCAGGAAGCTGCCAACTTGGGAAAGAAAGTCATGGTGCTAGACTTCGTGGTCCCGTCGCCACGGGGCACAACCTGGGGTGAGCCGCTTTGCTTCCCGCTTCTCTGCTTTTGACATGCATTGTTTGCTGGTGTAATTTCATTTAAGGACCACAACAGTCTCAAGTGATTCAGTAGCCTGTTCTGTAGATGAGGACACTGAATCGCAGCTTATAGTTAACAAGTAGTGGCATGGAAAAGATAGTATAAAAGCAACTAAGGAAAACTGTACAAAAAGAAAGAAGACATCCCACCACCCTAACATTTTACCGCTTGTGCGATGTTTTTTGGTGTATGTGTGCTAGTGTTTTCACCCTGCTGTGGACACGGTGTGTGTACATGTCCTGGTCACCCAGGTTTGCCATGTGCCTTGCGTCAGTTTCATCAGTGAGTCTAGGGGCTGCTGGAATGGATGGAGTTAGGGCCTGGGCCACCATGGCATGGATGTATAAGGAGCACGGTGCTGCCCAGCCCTGGGTACGCTGGGCCAGCGTGGGCTCCTTGCTGTGTTTGCTGCTTTTCAATAACAGAACACACAGATTTAGTGCTAGGTGTTTTCTGCGCATGCTTCCCATCCATTTTCCTTCCTTCTCTGCCCTTGAAGACGGATCGGATGGCAGCCTCGCTGCCCTCGGGTTTCTGGTGGGCTCAGCCAGTCTTAGTATTGGAGAGAAAAGAGGGCAGAGCTGGATCCTCATGCCCCTGGCTCCCACCCTATTGGGTCACTTCTTGCTCCTCTGGAAGGCAACTCATGTCAGAGGCTCCCCTGGGTCATGACACTCAGCCTTGTTGTCCCCTCACATGGGACTGCCAGTGGTCCTTGCTGTCACTGCTTTGGGAGACTGTTTGGTCCCTTTCTGCCTGTACCTTGCAATAATTTCTCCATGAGCCCTCTTCAGTTACCCAACCTGAGTGCGGCTTCTCTTTTCTTCCAGACCCTGGTGAATATCAAAATCTTTTTTTTGCTGTTGTTGGTTTTAAACAGGGTCTCGCTATGTAGCTCATGACAGCCTTGAACTCATTCTGTAGTCCAGGCTGGGCTCAAACTCACAACAATCCTCCTGCCTCAGCCTCCTGAGTGCTGGGATTACAAGTATACATCACCATGCCCAGCTCAAAATCATTTTAAAAAACCCATGTTGACTCAGAATGTTTAAGCCTAGAATTCATATGGTAAAACGATCTACCTTGGTTTTTCTCTGATATTCTTGGAGTATCTGTACACACATCTGCTTCTACTCCTGCCCTGTTCCCTTTGTCTTCTGCTCTCTCCTTTCCGGTCCAGACACCCTGCTAGGATCCGGCATGTCAGAACCAGCAGCTACAGGGAAGCCTGTTCCTGCCCTGCAGGGGGCGCTCGACACTATCAATTTGGGATTGCTCAGATCCAGAGTAGATGTTACCAGGCAGCTTGCAGGGGACCCAGCTGGCTCAGGGGCCAGCATTTCTAAGCGCAAGACCAGAAGCTGAGCTCCTGACCCTTGGGTGCAGCTCAGAAATCTAATCCAGCCCCATGCCACCGTGGGACGGATGCAAGTGTCCCCCACACTACCCGTGTGCACGTGCATGTTTTTGCCCGTGGTTGGGCTCCTGCAGACTCAAGGTTATTTAGAAAGTCTGACTGAATCACTTTTGTCTTATTTTGGGGTGGGGTGTCATCCCCTTTACCGTTGAGCATGTCGTTCCCACGTGTTTTACTGACACTACACGTTGTAGAGTCACACTGCAGGCACACAGGAAACCCCTGACTGTTCCGTGCTCCTCAGGCCTGGGCGGTACCTGCGTGAACGTGGGCTGCATCCCTAAGAAGCTGATGCACCAGGCTGCCCTCCTGGGGCAGGCCTTGCGCGACTCCAGGAAGTTCGGCTGGGAGTACAGTCTGCAAGGTGAGTGGAGACAGGTCAGCAGGGAAGAGCGGGGGTGACAGCCTTAGATGGAGACTTGCCAGTCACGTTTTACATCAGAGCCAGACATTCAGTAGGAGCCCCCTGTGTGCCCAGCGGGTCCAGGTGCCGCAGAGATGGCCCTGCTGTCCTAGGCCCATGTCTGGGATGGGGTGGTCTCAGCCCCTAGCAGTATGGGAGACAGCAATGGTTCTTTTAAGGTTTTCTTCAAGTGTGAAGAAAATAGAGCAACGAGGGCTGTTGTTTGAATTTTACCTGATACTGCAATAACATTTTCCATATATCAGTGGCTGTGCATCTCTTTGGTTAATGGAAAGTGGAAAACAAATTCAGTGCTAAGTGTTTCTTAGCTGGGCTCTGAAGATGCAGACTCTGTTGGGGAGACACAAGGAAGCCCACTAAGTGCAGTGTAATTCATGCTGCTGTGTGGCATTGCCTTGGGGGACACCTAGTACCCCTCGTGGTTGGAGACAAGGTGACCCTTGAGTTTGAAGGCCACAGAGAAGTCGGGCACTGAGGATCACAGTGCAGGTGTGAGAAAACACATCCTCGGGGTGGAGGGCAGTGAGTGGCTGGGGAGAAGAAAGGTGTTGGGAGAAAGGTCAGCAAGGTAAGCGTCACAGTGCCTCGCACGCCATTCTAAGGAGTTAAAGTTCACACCGGAGGTAGCAGAGCTATGGAGAAGTTGAAGCAGGAGAGAAGAAAGCCACAGTTAGGGCTCTGGGTCCTCCAGGGGCACCATGGGACTCGGGATGGGAAGGGAGGAGTGTGGAGGGGGAGAGGCGACGGAGGCCTCACCAAGTCTATTGTGAAGCCGGCTTTTGAGTCACAGGATGTGGAAGACAGGTAGGACATGGAAGATATGGAAATAGAGCTTTTGCAGGTGGGGAGGGGAAGAACGGTTGGAGGAAAGGGAGGGGACAGGGCCAAAAAAAGAACTAAGATGAGTTATATACATGTACAAATGCTCCACAATGAATGTGATCATTGGGTGCTGCCAATGTGTGCTAATAAAACAACAGAAGAGAAAGCATACAAAATGGTAAGTTTTTTAACACCCACGATAAGTGGGTCAGGAAGAGAAAGAAACCAGTAGGGTTGTCACAGAAGCTGAAGGAATTCAATTTTTCAGGGTAAAATTTAGGACTTTAGGAATCTAAAGAGAGAGCTAACTTGAGCCAGTACTGCTGAACTACTCACTGGAGTAGAGTTTGGAGGATGGACATTTTGATTCAGCAGGTAGTTAAGGAGTCTTCCTTCCTTTCTTTCTTTGTAGTACTTGGCTTTGAACCTACGGAGTGGGGAGTATGTCCTCAGGCCTTTTGTAAATTCTGGTTTAGAGACAGTGTCTCATTAAGTTGCCTAGGCTGACCTTAAACTTTTAATCCCCGTGCCTCAGCCTCCCTAAAGAGTCTTTTTATTTATTTATTTAAAATAAAAGTGTTTCTATACTGTTTCTCAAATAATTGACCCCAAGTGGCATTTCTTAGTCCATTTTCTGTTGCTCTAACAGAATACTGAGACTGGATGGTTTAATAGAGAAAAAAGGAAGTCACAGAATGCACCCTGGCATTTTTCTGGCTTCTGGGGAGGCAGGCAGGCTTGCAGGGAGGAAACCAAGCGCAGGGGTGGCCTCTGCTTTTGTGGTCAGGAATCCAGGCCCACAAAGTTGGAACTTACTCCTGGGAGAAAGGCCCAAATGCCTGTGATGATGCAGTCACTGTCACCAAGGCAGCCAGGTTTCCCCTGGGATCTAATAGGGACAGAGCACATCCAGACCCAGCATAGCAAGAACCCTGAAGTCCCCATGGCCGAAAGGCTGAGCAGGGCAAGACATGGTTCCCTGTCTGGCGTGGGGGCCCACAGAGCAGGCAGAGGCCGTCTGTCTCGGTCCAGGCTGGCTGAGGGCCCTGGGGTTCGTTAGCCCTGTCCACTGTCACGTCTCGTACCATGTGGACTCTGTGCATCCACAGAGAGGACAGCCAGGACCTGTGCACACTCCATCCTCACCACAGAGACCTCAGCAGATGTTCCTAACTCTGCTAAGTGCTTGCTGGGGTTTCTACTTAGCATAGCACCCCAGAGTTGACTCAGAAAACATTTATAGATGGGGAACTTTGAGGAATATAATTTTCTCAAGTGAGCTAAGTTTAAGTTTCTCAAAATTCCCTATAAATAAAATGCTTCAAAGTCAGTCAGCTTCTAAAATACTTAGAGATACTTAGCCTGGGACTGGGGTGTAGCTCAGTTGTACAGTGCTTCCTTCGCACATGCAAGGCTCTGGGTTCGATCCTCAGCACCATCCAAAGGCAGAAGTAGGAGGGAGGAAGAAGGAAGGATCAACCCTCACTTGGAGTTTGGAGCATTGCAGTTTTGAGGCAAAGGCTCAGTAAATGATCAGAAGTAAACAGAATCTGGAAGGTGAGAGAAAGGAAATAATTCATGCTTGAAATCTCACTCTAGGGGAATGTTTTAGAGACCTCTACTCTTGATAGATAAATATAGGTTAAAATAGGTTTAAAATGCATAGATAATTTCCAGATTAGAAGTTGAATGTAGAACCTCCAATAGAAGGCTAAAAGGAAAAGGGAAAATGTACGGAGAATAGATAGTAAAGCAAAATTAAAAAGAGAAGCAGCATGAAATTGTAATTCCAAATAAACACAATAGCAACAGAAGATAAGAGTATCTATATGCTTTACAAGAATAATATTAAATTAGAATAAAGTGAAATGGGTCAGATTCTCAGGTTTAGTAACAGCAAAATTCGTCCATATGTTTTTACACACAAATACTTAGCAGCCAAAGAGATCTTTGCTGAAAATACAAAATTATAAACTTTTAGTTGATTATTTTAAAACTTCCTGTTAATTTAAATATATGAAAAAGTTTTGAGTAGATGGAAGAAGATATATTGAGGAAATGCAAATATAAGGAATAGCAGTTAACACCAGATAAGCAGAATGTAAGCAAAGGCAAGCAAACAGCAAACCCAGAAATTTACAATCAAGCCTACGCCCAACTCCCACAAATACAATTGATAAACAAAATCTAGAGTATAGTGTTTGAGCCAGTCACGGGGGTGAATGCCTGTAATCCCAGCACTTGGGATGCTGAGGCAGGAGGATTGCCACCATTTTGAGGCCAGCCTGGACGACGAAGTGAGTTCAAGACCAGCCTGAGCTACATAAGACATTGTCTGAAAAAAGAAAGTGCATGGTGTTCTAAAATACAGATAAAATGGGCAGATCTTGTAAATCCAATCATGGAAAACGTAAAGCATTGAATGTGGCTGTACAAATTAGTGCTGATAATTTTAACTGTCTCAATGAACAGAAATATCTTCTAGGAAAATAGGAACAGTGAGTGACTTAAATTATCAAAGGAAATGAGTCTGAGAGCAACTAGAGTCCCAAAAGACACCATAGCTTTATAAATCCATTTTCTCAAATCTTCAAGGAATAGACTCTTCCTATGTCATTTAAACTATTGTGGAACTTAGAAAAAAATCAAAAGGTTCACTTTTATTTTTAGGCCAAACTGATACCTAGTCTGAAAACAGAAACTGTACCTGTAGAGATCTCAGAACTCTAGGACGCTGTCACCTCTCCTTTACAGTGGTGTCCTCTACAGCAGTGTCCCCCTCTACAGCGCAGGTGGCCGCGGGGTCACTGGGGCTGGGTTCCCAGAAGGACAGACGAGCATCTCCCATACATTGGTGCGTTTAGCAATGTCCGTCCTGTGGCGTGACGGGGAGATGCCAGAGCCTGTGTTTAGCCAGAGCGCGGGGTGTTGGTGTTAAATAGAGATTCAGGCGGCTGGCCCTGCACCACAGCAGAGTGCACAGGGGCTGCACAGGGAGGCAGGCGCGCCTGTCTGAAAAACTATACCCAGTTATATCCAATGTGTCTGGAGGACGCAAGAGATTAAAGTAAAATAGAACTCATGAGTTCAGTTAAGATTGCTTTTGAAAGAAATTTGTTACAAATCAAGGCATTTCTTACCCATCAGCATCACAAGCTGAAAAGTCACATGAAAGATTATAACAAAAATGATAGAATGCCTTGGAGTGATTATTTTTTTTCTTTTTTTTTGGTTCTCAGGATTTGAACTAAGGGCCTTCACACTCGAGCTACATCTCCAGCCCTTTCTAAAAACATTTCTGTTTTGAGACAGGGTCTCACTCAGTCAGTCAGCTTCCCAGCCTGGGCTCAAAGTTGCATCCTCTTTGCACAGCCTCCCGGAGTGCTGGGGTCACAGGCATGCGCCACCCGGCCTGACCACGCCTTGGTTTTCAAAGCAGTGGGTCGCGCGGCTCACGCCTGGTTATGTATGGCTGTGTGTAACTTGCCATCACAAGTAGCACTCACTCCACACCGTCACCCTGGTTATTTCTGTTCAGTGAAGCACAACTGGGAGACCATGACAGAAGCGATTCAGAACCACGTCAGCTCTCTGAACTGGGGCTACAGGGTGTCCTTGCGAGAGAAAGGGGTGACCTATGTCAATTCCTACGGAGAATTTGTGGAGCAGCATAAAATCAAGGTACTGTCTGGGTTTCATGTCTTGGTCATTGCCTTGTCTGACTGTGGTTTTTATTTGCCTGGAACTACAATTCCATGTTGCCAGGGGCAGTAGCTAGCATGTGCACACGTGCATACATGCAGCACACACGGGGTCAGCATGTGTACAAGTGTGCACACAGCACATGTGACTGCACAGAAATGTATGTTTTACCTCAGTTTGTTGATTACACATGACTGCTAAATTGAAGACATTTCATTTTAGAGAATTCTTAAACTTGTTTGCCTTTGATTTTACTTCCACTTTAAAAGAGAAAATGTTTAGATTGAATGGTTCAATGTTCAAAAGACTAAAACAATTCAAAATTTTAGTAGTAGAAACCTTTTTTCAAGTGAGAGCTTACTAAAACTCCAATACAGCTGGGCTCAGTGGCACGTGCTTGTGATCCCACCACTTGGGAGTCTGATGCAGGAGGATCACTGTGAGTTTAAGGCCAGCCTGGGCTACAAAATGAGTTCAAGGCCAGCCTGGACTACATAGTAAAACCCTGTCTCAAAAAGACAAAAACAAAACAAAACAAAACTCCAATACATATTGTTTATAAAAGCACTGATAATAGTTGTACCCAAAGGACCAGAGACTTAGCTCAGTGGCATAAGTGCTTGCCTGGCAGGCGCGAGGTTGTGAGTTCAATCCCCAGTACAAAAAAAAAAAAAAAAAGAAATAGTTGTATCCGAATCAGTGCATTTATGTTTATATTTATAATGTTTATACATTATGAGATCAATACATAAGGAAAATCAGATCATTTGATGAGGATAACATTTTTTAAATTGGAGTTATAAAAGACAGCACATTGTCCTCAGCATCTAGTTTATTTCATACTTAGTAATATTGAGTGCAATGATCTGGACAAGGTCTTAGGTGATTCTGTAATCAGCTGTTCCCTCAGCTGAGGAATAAGTGAGAAGTCCATATTGGCTGCTCCTTTACAGCCACACATGGGCCAGTTTGAATAACTTCACTCCTGTGAGACTCCGTGGAACTGTGAGCTGGTCTTATTCTCAGACTGTAGCGCACCTGGCACAGATGGCTGAGTAGCCAGTCACGCCCCCCCCCGCCTCATCTGTGATACCCGTGTCTGTCTAGGTGCTCAAGATGGACATGGGTCCTTCCCTGCCCTCAATCTGTGCTGGTTTGTCTGTTTGGGGGCCCTTCTAAGCAGGCCCCTTCTCCAGACTGCCCACTCTCCATCCCACTGATCATACTCTTTGTTGGTATTTGAGTGATTTACGTGAAAATGTATTTTTTTTGTTTTGTTTTGGTTTTGGGGGGGCACCGGGGATTGAATTCACAACCGCGCGCCTGCCAGATAGGCGTTTAAGCCACTGAGCCAAACTCCCGGCCCTAGTTTTCTGAGGCAGGGTTGCACTATGTAGCTCAAGCTGGCCTTGCGCTCATGCTGTAGCCCAAGCCGGCCTCGAACTCACAAACGCTCCTCCTACCTCAGCCTCCCGAGTGCTGGGGTTAAAGACATGCACCACCACGCCTGGCTCTATGAAAATGTATTTTGAATTATTCATATAATTGCAAAATACCAACAGTTATCATTGTCACTTGCCCATAGTCTGGACTTCTAGTCTGGATTTCTAGTCTGGATTTCTAGTCTGGCGTGGGAAGGCCTTCACATCTGACTCTAGTCTGTCTTGTTTCCTTTCATGTGCGACACAGTCCTGTTCCCCAGTCACTTCTGGCCACCTGCTGTTCCCTGACCCCAGCTCCTTGTGGGTGGATGTGCGTAATGCTTCCCCAGTCATCTCCCTTCTCTCAACCCTATGCCTTTTGTGAAGCCATCCTTGACAGGCTGCTACCCCAGTCCCACCATGGTGCACTGGCTACTGTTTGGTAAAGTTCTCTATTTTCTGTGAGCATGTTTTTTTGGGTTTTTTTTTTTTTTTTTTTTTTTTTTTTTTTTTTTTTTTTTTTTTTTTTTTTTTTTTTTTTTTTTTTTTTTTTTTTTTTTTTTTTTTTTTGTCTTTTTGAGACAAGGTTTCACTATGTAGTTCAGACTGGCTTTGAGCTATGTAGTTCATGCTGGCCTTGAACTCACTTTGTAGCCCAGGCTGGCCTCAAACTCTCAGCAATCCTTCTGCCTCAGCCTCCTGAGTGCTGAAATTACAGGTGTGCACTTCCATACCCAGCTGTGGGCGTGTTTATCATATTGTGCAATAAGTTTTGTGCATCTGTATTTGGTGTTAAATGAGAAGCCCTGAAAAGATTGTAACTATGTTTCCAGGATGTCTGATGCTCTGTAGGGTTTGCTGAATAAGGGAAGTTTACTTTTCTTTTTTTCCAGGCAACCAACAGAAAGGGACAGGAAACTTTTTACACTGCTGCAAAATTTGTCATAGCAACAGGTGAAAGGCCACGGTACTTAGGAATCCAAGGAGATAAAGAATACTGTATTACTAGGTAAGATTAAATAGAGCGTTTCAACTTTAATCAATGCATTATGTTTATATTTCCATTTATTTTCTCCCTTCCTTATTGTACAGAAGATTTGAATTGATGACAAATAAAAGTACAATGTAGGAAGTGACAAAATTCAAGTAATAAAAGAAGGGAAGTAAAATTAAATCATGTGAGGGGTGAAATGTATGCATAAAAATATGTTCTGTTTCCATATAGTTGCTAGAAATGGCATGCGTAGAGGTCAAAGAGAAGTAAAAACTTAGCTTTAAGGTTAAGTGCCAAGGATCAAGGTGAAATAAGTGGTCAGGTGCAGCACAGCTGTCTTCAATCCTGAGATTTCCTGGGTTTTTCACCGGGAAAGTCAGAAGACATTGCACAGTTGTGCACAATGACCTGCAGATTTGCTGAGCAGGCTCATGGTAACACAGCGTATCTCTCCCCGTGCTGCTGTTCAGGAGAGCACGCACAGCCACGCGCGCCACATCTGCTCACCTCCAAACAGCTGCTTTTCTCACCAACGTAGTCTAATATTTCCTACTCAATTTTATTTACACAATTTCCTTGTGATCTAAGTGATTGTGTAAAAGTTGTACTTCCTCCTGCACATTCAATTCACAGTAGACTCAGTAACAAACTCACAAGGGGGCTGCTTTTAGTGTTTCTTCATTTATGTACCAAACTACAGTTCTGCCAACTAAAGATCATTGCACACTGAAACCTGAACAACTCATTTCATTTTCATTGCCTAGGTAATCCGGTTTTCATTTTTGTTTTTCAGCGATGATCTTTTTTCTCTGCCTTACTGCCCTGGAAAGACATTAGTAGTGGGTGCATCTTACGTGGCTCTGGAATGTGCAGGGTTTCTGGCGGGCTTTGGCTTAGATGTCACAGTAATGGTGCGCTCTGTCCTTCTTCGTGGCTTTGATAGAGAGATGGCAGAGAAAGTGGGTTCCTACATGGAACAGCATGGTGTCAAGTTCTTAAGAAAATTCACACCTGTGACGGTAAGTCTGAATGGCGTCTGGAATTCTTCTTCTTTTTTTTTTCCCCCTTATTCTTTAATTGCTAATTTTGCCCTTTTACTTCATTGCATTAGGTAAACTAGTTTGTACTCAAGCAGTGTTAAAGTTCTCACACCCACCCCAAAGCTACAGAACGCACCTCCTTTGTCCCCGCCTCTGACACTGGAGGTGTCCTTGTTCTTCTGGAAGGCTGCTTCCCCCCTCCTGTGACCTTTCTTCACGTTCTCAAGGACATCCCATCCTCAGCTGTCATCTTTTCCCTTTTCTCATTAGAATGTCTCAATCTTAAATAATTCTTCTGCTCCCTTCTCATCAATCCCCCATTTTTCTTTTCCCCTTTATAAAAACAAATCTCAACGTGCTTCTCCTGCTTTCTTGCTCCACTGCACACTTCCAGACTCCTGGCTGCTTCCACCTCTCCACCCTCTGGAAACTGCAGCTCAGGAAATCCAGCATCTCTGCCCTAGATGTCCCGGGCCTTGGAGCAGGGGCAGGCACTGTTGCTCAGATCCCCAGCTCCTGCGCAGACATCCCTCCTGGACTCTATGCCCATTCCTAACTGCTGCTTACTGGCTGTCACCACTTCAGTCCCTCGCGAACATTTCAAATTTAACACGACAAAGGCAAAACTATATTTTCTACTAGATGTGTTCCCCAGCTAATCTTTCTGTCCCTTCTCAGTGCTCAGTGAATGGCACAGAATCTGTGTAAGGTATTAACACAACCTAGGAAGCCTTCCTTCATTTCTCCTTTTACTCAGTCTCCCATCCCAGCCAATCTTTTCATTCACGTCTGCCTCCAAGTCCTCGTGTGTGCCAGCTTTCTCTTCTCTTCCTCTGCCAAGTCCAAAGTCCTCAGTGCCCATATGCACCACACACACACACACATCCACCCACATGTGTGTGCACCCTTTGGTCCTTGGTCCATTTGTTTTTTGTCACCTCGGACAGAGTGATTACATTATTTTTTTCCTTATTAGGTTCAACAGTTGGAGAAAGGCTCGCCTGGGAAGCTGAAAGTATCAGCCAAATCCACAGAGGGAGCAGAAACGATTGAAGATGTGTATAACACAGTAAGTACTTATCTCACGGGCAGTAAATGCTGTGCATACTTACAAGTGGACAGAGATTAAATTTATGGAAAAATTATGTCAGGATTGTTTTGATCCTTTACAAGAGCGTTATAAACACACAGAGTGGCTGGGTATTGACACTGAGTTTTCAGTGATACCTGAAGAATGCTATGGTGGAGTGCACATACTATATGTGTCACTACATATAGAATAAACTCTGGAAGCACACATATCTAAGTGTTATTGGTGCCAGCTCATGCAGAACTGGACATTTTATACAAAAGTTCATTTGAAAGTTTTTGCAGTAAGTATTGAATGTGTTTTATAGTTTAAAAAGCAATACATTTCTTTTTTTGGTATTGGGGATTGCGTGCAGGGCCTCACTCACACTAGGGCAGGACTCTTACCCCTGAGTACATGCAAGCCTTTTTTATTTTTAGACAGGGCCTCATTCCACTACCCAGACTGACCTTGAACTTGTGCTCCTCCACATCAGCTTCCAGAACTGCTGGGACTGTTGGCAGGCACCATGGCACCCATCTACAACTGTTCTTTGTTCAGAAACAAACAATGCAAAAATCTGGAAACATTGTGAATAGACTGTGGAGTAATTTAGATACCAGCAATTCTTTTGTAATTATAGTTTTGACAGAAACTATACATTTATTTATATACTCTTTATACACATAATTTTTTACTTGAAAAGAATAAATGTAATGTAGAGGATCAAAAATACATTTAAAAAAAACCCTAAAACCAACCCTGTTGAGATTTTGATTAGAATTACAATGATGTGTAGATTGGTTGGAAATTTTTAGTCTTGGGTCTTCCATTTTGAGAACATCGCTTATCTGCTGATAGGTCTTTATTTATGATTCCCCACAAAATTAATAATTATTGCTCTGTAGAGATGAAGAGAACATCTTTTGTTAGATTTGTTCCTGGTTACTTATGCATTTATAGGTACTTAGAAATGGTGGTTTTTTCTAAAAAATACCTTCTTTAACTGTTGCTGGTATATAGAAAAACTGATTTTCGTGCTTTGATTTAGTATTCAGGAGTTTGCTAAACTCTTATTTAATCACTTATCTGTAGATTATTTTGGATTTCCTCTGTGTACATTCATGTTATTTGCAAATCATAACAGTTCTGTTTCTTTTCTACTGTAATTCTCCTTTTTCTTGCCTAAGCTAGGGCCTCCTATACAGTGTTGAGAAACAATGGCAATAATAAGCAATTCTGTCTTGTTTTCGGTGTCAGAAGGGAGTTTTTCAGTGTTTTCATTATTAAAGAGTAATGTTTTCTCTAAGGTTTTAGTGGATGACCAGTTAGGGAAATTCTTTTCTGATTTTTGTTTGCTAAGTGGTTGTTTGTTTATTTTGTTTCATTTATTTTAAAATTATATGTGGATGTATAATTGTAACAATGTTTCTTTTACAGATATTGATGATCATTTTTTCATTATAGCAATGAATTAAATCATACTGATTGTCTAATGTTCAGTCAACTTTGTATCCAACTTGGTATAAACTCAACTTGGTTATGTTAGATTTACTTTTTTATATCTGTTTTTATGAATCATATTGGCTCATAATTTTCCTTTCACACATTGAACTCTTCAGGTGTAAGTATCAAGAGTGTTCACGCTCATAAAAGAAGTTGGGATTATGTTTTTTCTGTTCCATTCTCTGGCCTATCTATGCAATATTACAGTTCATTTTTTGGTTTATTAGAATTGACCATCTAGGCCTAGAGCTTTTCTGTGGAGATGTATTTGAACAATGATTCAGCTTCTCTCATGATCAAAGGATCTTTCAGGTTTTCTATTTTTTTTTCCTTGTGTTATTTTTGATTAATATATTTTTCTAGGACTTAGTCCATTTCACCTAAGTTTTCAAATACATCACTATAATGTTCATAATATCTAGCTTCTCAAATTATTTATTTTTGCAACGAGGAATAATTTTCAAGTACTGAGTGCACCGATTTCAGACGTAGGGTTCAACAGGTCCTGACAAATACACATCTTCACACAGTCCACACTCCCTTAGGGGTGGCAGTGTCTCTCCTTTGTCCCCTGCCCGTCTCCAGCCCGGAGCATCCTGTTCTGATTCTGCCACCATGGACTGAATTCGCCCATCCTTGCTCTTGTGTACGTGTTATCAGACAATCTGTGCTCTTCAGTGTCTGGCTTCTTCTATTCAGCTTGATGTTTTTAGGATTCATCTATACTGGCATCAAGAGTTTCTTTAACTTTAACCAAAGAAGCCACCTGGGCCTGGAGTTGATTATGGAACTTTATAAATTACAGATTCAGTTTCTTTAATGTATAAAGGCTATGTTGATTTGCTAGGGGTGGACTAAGGTTTAGGTGTTAAAGTCCCCCCAAAGCCTGTGTATGACCAGGTTGGTCCCCGGCTGGAAAGGTAGCAGAACCCATAGTATATGAGGTGGAATGGGTGGAAGCTAGGTGTTCCCCTGAAAGGGATACTGGGACCCAGGACCATTCCTGTCTCTTTCTTTATGCTTCCTGACTGCCATGAAGTAAACAGGCCGCCCCCAGCCTGCTCCCCATGAGGTCCTGTGGCCCCACAGTACAAAGTGATGGGCCACATGGCCACAGATTGACACTGTCCTTGGCTTGCAGACAGCTGCTTTATGTGTGTCCTTTCACAGTGGCCTCTGCCTGAGTGTCGGCTGTGGCCTTGTCTCTTCTTAGAAGAACATTACTCATACTGGGTGAGAACTCTGCTCATCAGTTTTCCATCTTGATAACAGACTACCTGCAAGAGTCATCTCCAGAAGAGGAATGGGTTGTCTTGGCTTATGGTGTTAAAGGTTTCCCTCCCTAGTCACTTTACCTAGATGCTCTTGGGCCTGCAGCGAGGTGACGCTCATGGCAGAAGCTGCTCAACTCATGGCAGCTGGAAAGCAAAGGAAAGGAGGGGGAGATCAGAACCCCGCAGTGTCCCTAGAGGGCAGCCAGCGGGCCCCACCTGTCAAAGGCTCCATCTCTTTCCCCAGCACCACTTCCTGGGACAAGGCCTGTCGCAGAAGACATTTCGAGGGACACTTTCCAAACCATATTGACTTCAGCCTTAATTCTGCTTTATACTTTACAACCCCTGTCCCCAAATACTGTCACAGCCCGAGACACTATGGGTTAGAGCTTCAACATACAGATTTTGAGGGACAGATCAGCATCTAATATAGGCTTATTCAGACCTTTGTGTGTAAGGTTGGTAAGTTGTATCTTTCAAGGACTCTTTTATCTACACTGTCAAACTTACTGGCATAGTTTGCCTGTAAAATGTAATTGTCATCCTGTTAATGTCTGAGGGCTCTGTGGTGATGCCCCCTCTTTTGCTCCTGAGGTGAGTAATTTGCATTTTTTTTCTCTATATAAAAACAGGTTTTGTTAGCAATTGGTCGTGATGCCTATACAAGGAAAATAGGCTTGGAGAAGATTGGTGTCAGTATCAATGAAAGGTCAGTATGTGTAGGGCTGCAAGTCACCTCTTAGAAGTTCTCACTTCATTACGAAGATACAACATTTTAATGCTCTCAGTTGATTTTGCAGTAAATTCTGTGCCAACTCTGTAGTCAATCAATCAATCAATCAATCAGTTAATTGGTAACTCTTGTTGTGTACCTTAAAGAGCTCATATACTGACAGATTAAAAAACATAGTCGTGAAAGTGTATTCACTTACTATGTGTGAATATTTATGTCTCTAGTGAGGCGAGGAGAAGATTCCAAAGCTGCAAGATGATTGTGGGGGAAATCGAATTAATTTCAGGCATCCAAGAAGTGTGCATGGCTTCACCAGAGAGAGGTTTTCTGTCAGAACTTTAGAAAACCTTGCTGTCTTAAGCCAGTGATTTTATGGATTATTGATAACCCACAGTGCATGAATTCTTTAGACAAAGGCCTTTGTCTTTTGGAATAGTGTTCACCAGCAGTACAGTTGGTCACATAATATCTTTTTTCTCTTCCACCCTATCAGGAGTGGCAAAATACCAGTCAATGATGTGGAGCAGACCAATGTCCCCCACGTTTATGCTATTGGGGACATTTTGGAGGGGAAACCGGAGCTCACTCCTGTCGCCATACAGGCAGGCAAGCTGTTAGCTCGCCGACTTTTTGGGGCCTCTTTGGAGAAGGTAAGTCTCTTAATATTGTTGCTATGCCATCAGACCCATATGTGCATGTGTGTGTGTGTGTTGCTGAGGATTAAGCCCCAGGCTTCATCCGTACTAAGCAGATGCTGTATCAATGAGCTACACTCCCAGCCTTGAAATGATAATATCTTGATCAAAATTATGATACAAAAAAATCACACTATATTCTTGTTTTTCAAGTAAAGGGTTCCTCAGAAGTATAATGTGCAGTTGACTTGCCATTTATTCATTATTGCAAGCAAATCTTTTTTTGTTTCTACTACGACCAAGATACTGCATTGGGTGATAGACAGAAGATTCCATGACTCCAGCCCCAGGGCCTCCCAGGTGGATGGGGGCCCCAAGTCGAATAGGCACAGAGGACGAGAAGATGGACTGTGATTTTGTGCTGGAGAGTGCTGTCAGCCAGTTACTTTAGGGCCAGGCTAAGACCACTGGCTCCTAACTGAAAGAATAGAAAAGCGGACAGTTGCATGTGACCAAGTGGGAAGTGTGGTCAGCACGGTCGGCTTGCAGGCCAGGCCTCTGGACCTGCTTGGTGTGAGTACTTGGTAGCCAGTGACCTTTCAAGACTTGGACGTCATCATCTCCCAAGCCAGCGGTATGGCTTGGATGCTTTATACTTCTCATGTTCTTGGACCCAGTGCTCAGAATGGGCTTTGTATGCTGAGTACCTCCAAGGTGAGAAAGCAGAGGACTCTCCTGGTAGGCAGATGACTCGGGTCACAGCATGGAGGTGCAGGTTGCTAGGTTGTACTGAGGACTGAACACTGTCTCGGAAGTGACCCCCAAGGTGCTGCTGCTCCAGGGGTGCTGAGGACATCCAGGAGTGGCAGATAGCGGGTGCTTGGGAGGGCCCCAGCAGCATTTACAGGAGCCTGAGGAGTGCTGAAAGTTTTCCCAATAGGAAGAGCCGCCCCTCCACTGTGCAGCAGGCATTTTGAGCTGGAGATAGTCTAAGATTCAGAGAAAGTGTTTTGGGAGAAAGGGTGAAAGTTGAGCAAGTTTTTGGTGATTTTTCTTCATTGATACCGAATGGGAGGAGGAGGCTTCCCCTCCTAGCCATGGAACATGGGCTCAGCGGCTGGTCAGTCAGTGAGTGGGCAAGGAACGCAAGTCCTAGATGAGTCACACCCTACTGTGACTTTCTCAGCTGTTGCATCTGTCAGCCTTGTCTCGCTGTGACAAAAGATTTGAGATCATCAACTTAGAAGAAGAAAAGGTTTGTTTTGATTTCTGGTTTCAGTCCCAGGCTCCATGGGCCTGTGGGGAGAGGTAGCACAGCGTGGTGGGCATGTGAGGAGTGGCAAAGCTGCTCACCTTGTGGAGGTTCAGGGTGCAACAAAAGACAAAGGGCCTGAGTCCCAGCGTCCCCTTCAAGGCCATGCCCCCAGTGACCTAACTTTCTACAGGCCCTACTGCTAAAGGGTCCACTCCCCCAGCAGCGCCACTAGCTTCCATATGTGGGCCTTTGGTTGACATTTTTTATTCAAGCCATTCAACCATGTTGGACAGGAGGAAAATAGGTGCCTGGCCTGCCACGGTCTGCACATGGGCCAGGGCAGCATGGGATGAGGGCACGGGAGTTCATGGACCCAGACTGATGGGAAGCTGCTCTGTGTGGTCCATGAATCCCTTCCTTGATTTAGGGCTACCTGATGGTGTTCTGGTTTTCTTTGGGGTAACAAAGAGTAGAAACTTGAGGGAGTTCATCCTAAGAGTCACAGGATTCATAGGCAGCCTCATGTAGCTCACCATGGAGTCCATAGATTTGGGCAGATGCAATTCCCTGTCAGCAGGAGTAGGGTGGGGACACAGTTGCAGGAGCACTGTTGTCCTTTGAAGGGCTGTGGCAGACAGGCCCTCCACCCTTCATGGTGCCACCATCAGAGTGCTCCAACCCTGCTCCAGAGTCCAGAGACCCCCATCCCCCAGATTAGCCCCTCCTCCAGGCCACCAGCGGTCTGACTCGCTCTCCTACAGGCAGCGCTGTTGAACCGCAGAGCCAGTCTCTCATGCAGTGTCTATTCTGCCCTGACGCTGTCTGATGCGGCTCTGGTGTCTTAACGTGCGCTCATTTGGGCCCTGCGGTGTCACTGCACCTCGCACCCATGAGCCATCTCCCCTCGTGGGCAAGGAACAGAACTCAGCCCCACCATCAAGCCTCATGCCTGTGTGGCCTCTGTTCTCAGTGGAACATGGAGTGTGGAGTGGCCTATATGGGCTCAGCACCCAGTGACATGGCAGAACTCACAGTCAACCGGAAGTACTCGAGAAAGGCGGAATCTAGACCAGCAGGATGGAACAAAACATTCTGGGGAGATTCTTCGGGGCAGCGAAGCAGTTCTACCTCACTCTTACCTCCTGGGTTTCAGCCTTTGAAGTCTGGGCTTGGGAGAGCCAGTCCCAGGTGTTGGTAGCTGGCCAGTGTCTGGCCCTAGCCTTGAGTAAGCGGCACATCCTTGGTCTCTTGTCAGTGTAACAGAAAATGTCCAGAGATTAGTGATGTTGAGTGGGTGTGGCAGCAAGCACCTGTAATCCCAGGATATAGGAGCCTGAGGCAGGAGGATCACTGTGCATTCAAGGTCAGTTGGAGCTGCAAAGTGAGACTCTGATTTAAAAAAGAAAAAAAAATGGTGATACTATAAGAATCAGTTACATGGAACTGTACTCATTTGCTTTTTCTTTTATAAATATTTTTATTATGGATATTTGCTCAAAGAGGTGTCACAAAATAGGAAAAATTGTATTTTTTTTATTTTTCAGTGTGATTATGTTAATGTTCCAACCACAGTGTTTACCCCTCTGGAATACGGTTGCTGTGGATTATCTGAAGAGACAGCTATTGAAGTCTATAAAAAAGAGAATCTGGAAGTAAGTTTGTGTTTGTTGTTGCCTTTTTAAGAATTACCCTTCTAATCAACTATTTCTCTTTGCAGTCTCTTCTTATCATTTTGCAAATTACTGCACTATTTTATTTTTAAAATTATATTCTTATTTTAGGAGAATTAGAAATTAAACTGTCTCTGTAGCAAACTAATAATAAGATTGCAGCTGCGGCAGAGGGAAGTTAAAGTCTGTAAATTAGGACTTTGAGTTGCAAGGATCTGGTGTCTACCTGAGCAAGCTTGGGCCCAAGGAGGTAGAGCATCAGTTTAAGGTCTCTGAAGAATGTAGGGGTAGAAATGGATCCCAGCTAGGAAGGAACAGAACTAGGGATTGAAAGATGAACTCATATTTTCTTCAACTTCTGGGGTTCATGCGTCTGTCTGTGCGCACACACAGTTCATTCTTCTATCTCTGTGGTCAATTTGGTCTGCTCCTCAGAGCACATAGTGGCAAAGAGATGGCCTTTCTTCTGTGCCTACGTTTGTCCGGGACCTCTGGTCTTTGAGGACTCACCTGGGCACACTGCTGCCCAGTCCCGGCTGAGCCGCATGGGCCTGGCATCCCTCCACTGTGCTGGCATGGCCAGCATCCTGTCACATCAGGGCCTGGGATGGCTGAGGTGGCAGCCCCCAAGTGGCCTTCCACTGCAGGCTATTCAGGTTCCCAAAAAGATGTCCTCTGCTCCAACCCTGCCCAACATAGTAACCTAAAAAATAGCTTTTTATGTCATATTGTGGTGGGTATTTTGGCTTTTTTTTTTCTCCTCACCCTCCCAACATAGAAGAAGGAAAAATAAAAAGAGTTTGACAGTTATTAATGCTTGATATCTTTGTTTTTTAAGGCATCCAAATTACAGTTTATTAAATCACACAGTGTGAAATCAGGGGAAAAAAAGATGAGGTGAGTTACCATACTGAGACTAGGTAACAAAGGGGAGGACCACGCCACCCAAGTCCCTTAGCCAAAGTTCATGGATCCTGTATCTACCTTTGCGACATCAGGCTTCACAGCTGTTGATGTGACTTGAGTTGTGCAGCAGTGTCCAGAGCCACTGCCTTGGAGCTGTGGAGTTAAGTAGGGCCCTTGCAGCCTGCAGGGAGGGCCTGGCAGAGAGACTTGTGCATTTCAGTGAATTTCTGTGTTTTTGGAGGTGCCAGATACCATCACACTGCACTTGTGTTTGTGGTTTGGCTTGGTGTAGCCAGGGTGGCAATAAGGACCCTGTCCTCCCACAGGAAGGCTGTGTCCTTTGACTGTTGATCCCTGATTCTGATTCCTGAGTGGCCAGCACAGAGGCCGCCACTCTTTGAGCCCTCAGAAGCTAAAGTGACAGTACTCTGGCCACCACCACCCCATGGGAGTCAGACACATAGGAAGTCTTTGTCAGGATATTGACTGAGCACAGAGAAAACAGCAGGAGCCTCAGCAACCATGCACAACAATGAATGCACACTTTGCAAAAGAGTGCAGAACTTACAGGCAACACTAGTCTTCCAAGAAAGAAAGCTGAACTATCCCTTAGGAGGGTGCATGTGACTTCTTAGCCACCACATCCTATCACCCAGCTGTTCAGTGATCAACCAAAAGCAGCAGAATCAGTGTATCAGTTTACTCAGGCTGCTCAGACTACAAACTGAGTCACTTAAACAAGAGATTTATCATCTCACCTTTGGGGCCTGGGAGTCTGAGATCGAGGGTGAACAGGGTCATTCCTTGTGAGTTCAGCAGAGACCCGGGCTTCCCCTCTCTTCAGGCTTCTGCTGGCTTCTGGTATCCATGTCATTCTGTTTGTTCCCATAGTGTCTCCTTGTGTGTGTCCTTTTATAAGAACAATGGTTACACTGGATTAGGGGATCCCCTCCACTCCAGTATGACTTCATCTTAAGTAATAACTTCTACAGTGACCCTATTTTTCCCAGGAAAAAAAATCCCCCTGAGTTACTATAGACTGGGAATTCAGCAAATGACTTGAGATAATTTAGACATAATTCATCTCAACAGTCTACAGAGAGCCAGAAAGTAAGCCCCATTCATACGAACATAATTTATCAGAAATTATAAAGCCAGGACCCATGAACTCTGTATAAGGGATTCAGATGGTCTCCTCCTAGAGCACTGGAATTTTTAATCAACTGTCTTAAATATGTTCAGTGAGCCATAGGAAACTATGAGCAAAGAACTAAAGGAATCAAGAAAACAAATGAACAAACCAAGTGTATCAGTAAAGAGATAGAAAGGACAAAAACCAACCAAACAAACTCTGGGGCAGAAAACTGTATCTGAGTTGAAAAACCCACAAGAAGGACGTCTTAATTACTTTTTTTTTTTGTTGCTGAGATAAAATACCCGACACCCAAATTTAAAGGAGGAAAGTTTTAATGTAGCACACAGTTTTTAGAGGTTTCAGTTCATAGCTGACTGGCTCCATGGCAGAATGTCTGGCAGAGGGGCATTGCAGAGGAGAAACAGCTCATGGCAGGCAGAAGGCAGCAAAGTAGTGAAGAAGCAGAAAGCCACATGCAATGATCTTTTTTCTGTCCCTTATGTCTGATCCAGGCTACACACATTTAGGGCCAGGAGCACTGACACCCAGGGTGGAACAGCCTTAATCCTAGCATCACACCATGAATCAATCCCAGCATCATATCCTTGATCTCAGCAGCACACACCCTAAATCCAGCCACCTTGAAAAGCCCCATCTGTGATCACAGGAGGTTTTGAGGGGACATCTGGATGCAATCCATAATAAAGAGCTTAGAACCAAATTGGAAGAGGCTGAAAAAGTCTCAGCAAATTTGAGGACAAGACAATGGGAATGATCCAATCTGAGGAACAGAGTAAAAAACAGTAAAAATGAAAAGAACCCAAGAGACCCACGGGACACCGTAAAGCACTGATGTGCACATGGTCCGGTCCCTGAAGCTGAAGAGAGGCGAGAGAGGCAGGAAAAGAATAATGGCAAGAACTCCCATGTTAACAAAAAACAGACGCACACACCCAGACAGCTCAGTGAGCACCAGGCTGGATGAACTCAGAGATCCACAAGTGTGCCTGTTACAGGCCGACTGTCAGATTCCAGACACAGTTTTGAGAGCAGTAACTGAACAGCTGGTTTTCATCATAAACCATAAATCATGCAGGCCAGATGGCAATGGGTGACATATTTAAAGTCTGGAGAGAAGAAACTGTCACCTAAAAATTCTATACTCAGCCAAACTATTCTTTCAAAATGAAGGAAAAATGAAGACGTACCCAGAAAAACAAAGGTGGAGGGAGTTCAGTGCCCACAGAACTGCCCTCAAGAAACACTAAAGGGTCCGCTTGAGGCCCGGATGAAACTCAGCAGACAGCAACTGGAAGGCGCAGAGACAGGACCCCTTGAGACCACAGCATCACATGTAAATGCAAAAGCCAGGGGTTTTGTCCTTTTGGTTTCCTTGGTAACTACTCTCTTTTGTGTATATAATTTAAAAGGCAAAGGAATTAAAACAATAATTATAAATCTGCAAATGTTGTATGTAGATGTAATCTGTGACAAGCATGTAAAGGGCTGAGGAGCAGAGATGTTAAAACTAAGTTGATGTCATTCATACTGGATTACCACACATTTAGAATGTTGATTAAAATCCCCAAGGAAATTATTGGTGAAAGCAGTTTGAAATATATACCGAAAAGGACAGAAGAAGGGAATAAAATATGGCACACTCCAAAAAGTAGAAATAAGTACTAACGGAGGAATTGAGCAACAGAATAACTTTTTTTTTTTTTGGTACTGGGGATTAACTCACAACCTTGTGCCTGCCAGGCAGGTGCTTATGCCACTGAGCTAAGTCCCTGGCCAAAATAACTTTTGGTTACTATTTGTATCTGTGTTTCTCTTTCTTTTTATACAAAGTGAATCTGTTTAGACAACACATATATGTATGTAGATGGATCCTGATGTTTTAAAAATCAAATGTGCCAAATTCTACCTCTTGATAGGAAAGCTTGTCATTTTGTCACTTGTTCTTTGGACATCACATTTAAGAAACCAATGTCTAATCCAAAGTTAAGCTACGTGCCTGTGTCTTCTTTTTTTTATTTTTATTTTTATTTATTTAAAAGATAGTAAAATCCAACAAAACATAACAGAACGAAGTCAATCAAAACAAAGCAGTAGAACTGGTACAGAACTTCAAAGAAAGTTGCTATGAAAACAATAGCTACTATAGCGTATCTTGTTATTTTCGGAATAGTTGACCATTCCAACAGCTATAGTAAAATCAAACCAAAAAAAAAAAAAAAAAAACCACAATAAAACCAATAAAAACAGAGTATAAAATAAGGCCAAAAAACATTAATCAGAATAAAGCAAAACAGTGAGAACAATATTGGGCCTTGAAGACAAGACAGAAGAGAATCCCCCATTTTTGCTACATTTGCGTACTGTCATCTTCCAAAGAGATGCTCAGGCTGCCAGCCCCAGGCCTGCAAAATGAACAAAACAATACTAGCATTTAGTTATTTTATGTACCTTAGTTGCTATCAATGTAGCCAGACCTCCAAACAAGCAGGTTGCTTTACGGGGGGAGGGGGGCGCAGAGCTTTGTCCTTGATTCTTAACCCACACACCAGTAGGCATATGGGGTCGGGGGGAGGGCCCATGTTTCTCTTCCTGGGATGCATGCTGGTCGCACAGGCCCCCAGAAGACAGACTTAGTTGTCTTCTGGCTGGAGGCGCTCAGGCCCAGCGGGGTGGGCTCCCGAGAGGCCCATCTCTTTCTCTTCCTGGGGTCCACGCTGGTCACGCAGGCCCCCAGAAGACAGACTTAGTTGTCTTGTGGTTGGAGGCGCCCCTGTGTCTTCTTCTAAGAGTTAGAAAGGGCCTTCAGCTGGGAGTTTGGCTCAGTGGCTTAAGTGCCTGCCCTGGCAGGCGCAAGGCTGTGAGTTCAATCCCC